>VWZF01006302.1:154756-169497 GCA_013396755.1 Sclerurus mexicanus | reverse complement strand
AGTTCCCTCAGCTGCTCTTCATCAGACTTGTGCTCCAGACCTCGCCCCAGCTCCACAGCTCTTCTTTGGACACACATAAAAGTCCCAGACCTAGGAATCAGGGACCTGGCTTCTCAGTATGGGCACTGCCACTGTCCCTTTCAGGCACCAGAGCAGCCAAGCCAGAGCCTCATTCCATGTGGTGGATGGAGAGAGACAGGCATCGGTTCAGAGCACATGCCTATAATGCCTGGTAATTTCTGTAATTCCTGGTACATAAAGGACATTTTTGGATGTTCTCAAGTGAACCACATCAACAATCCCCAAGAAAGAGCAGGCACGTGCCCTGGGCAGTGTCCCTGCCATGGTTTGTACATGCTGGCTGTGCTGCCAGGTGCTCTGCTTTGGGACAATCCCAGCTGCCAAGAACTTTCTAGCACCTCTCCCTGAGGTGCTTATCTAGAGAAGTCATATGAAGGCAGAAAAAGAGATGCTGGAAAAAAAAGGATGAACTAAAGAACAAGAGGTCTTTAGGAGTGATCAAAGTAACTCCACATATTTTAGGGAAAATTAGCTATTAAGTTTTAAGCACTAAGGAATATATGTGTTGATTGCATTAAAGATCTGTGACAAACCAAAGGCCTGGAGTACACCTAGGTAATGGTGAACTCTACTATGGAAGAACAACTGTGTGACAGCCATCCTGGTTGTGTTCCTGGCCCTTAGTCCAACTGGCAGCATCTGGCCACCAGGATGAACATATCTACTCTCAAAAACAGGGACCTTACAGTCAAACTGCCCATCAGGAGAGTTAAGCTCAGGACTGTGCCCTGACATAGTCTTGGAGATGATTCATTAGCCTTGGCCAAAACTAGACCAGGGACCACACTAAAAATTTAACCCCTTAGTCACTGGAGTAGACATCGTTGTTGGGTCAGACCAAGGTCCAACCAGCCCAAAAGATGACCTCCAGTGATGCCCTTGTGCACCCCCACCCCCATGGGGCTGTTTGCAATAGGCAGGTCTCCACCCAGGAGGAATTTGTGACTGTGGGATCTGTGTCAGGAGCTGCAGCATTGCGCAAAAACAGGAAAGCCGTGCAGCCACCGTGACTAAAAGCAAATTCATGATTAGCTAATATGTTTTGCTCTAGTACTAACACAGTGATGTCTGGTGCTAGCTCAATAGCCAAAAATGACTGGTGATAGTTACACCCTGTGCTCTGCACAGAACAATAAATAAATGATCCAACAAAAATGCCTTGCTCGGTTTGTCCCGTTTCCTTGCTAAGGTGCAGGCAGAAATGCCAGTCCCAAGCTCTTAGAGCCAGGACTTGTCACGCTTTAGGCTGAGACTTCCAGCATCCTCCCATTCATCACTGTCCTCAGTGGTTTTCAAAAATCTCAGCTATGAAGCAACCAGCCCAAGTGAAGGCAACATAAATAGTTGTGCTGGTGAAGGCTCAGCTTGTGCCCTGCGTGGTCACTGTCTACAGCCAAAGCAGCCCCAGACATCCAAAGGAGACCTCTCCCAAGTGCATCATACGCCACAGCTCATGTTTGGGACAGCCTATGTCCTCCAGCACTGCTGCTGAGTGGCCTGGTGAGGGTAGAGAGGTGGACTTGAGTTCCTTCAAGGACCACCATGTTTTTCCACCCAGAACAGCATGATGGGATCCCACCTCTTTCCACAATGTAGAGCATATATCAGGTTGCCCAGAGAAGCTGTGGTTGCTCCATCCCTGGACGTGTCCAAGGCCAGGTTGGGTGGGGCTTGGAGCAACCTGGGATAGTGGGAGGTGTGTCTGCCCATGGCAGGGGGTTGGAATGAGATGATCTTGAAGGTCTCTCCCAATCCAAACAATTCTATAAGGAGAATAGCAGCAAGGACCTGCCAAACCTTTTCCCCTTTGACTTCCAGCTACAGAGCACTTCCCAAAGGAGCCAGGCAGAGTCTGGCCCAGGCTGGATGATGTGGCTTTTGGCTAGCCCTTTCCACCTGTGGCTCTCAAAGCATTTGGCAGAGTGCTCTCCTCACTGTCCTGTAATTGCAATAATCTAAGCAATGCACATAAAGATTCAGAGGCTTTAGA
Source organism: Sclerurus mexicanus (assembly GCA_013396755.1). Lineage (NCBI taxonomy): Eukaryota > Metazoa > Chordata > Aves > Passeriformes > Furnariidae > Sclerurus > Sclerurus mexicanus. The sequence goes on along the minus strand of VWZF01006302.1, from coordinate 167,426 downwards.
ATTACCTACCTTTGTCCAAAGGACATGGCACAAACCCCTCTATCTGCAACTCAAAATAACCTCCTCTTGTGAAGGCTGCAGTCGTGAGTTAATTGCATGGAAAGAAAATGCAGGAGACTTCAGACTCTATCCCAAGAAATTGTTGCTGTCATTCATCCAGCTGGTCAAGATGTGATGATCGGTATCAGTTACTCAGCAACTGACCTGGCATTGGGCTCCTTTCATTTAAGGTCCCGTAGACTCACTTGAACTTGCACACAGAAACAAGTTCTCCTAAGGACAGTCAGTCTCCTCTTGGAAACGTAGTATTTCTTGTGAATCCTGGAATTCCTCTGGACTGAAGGGAGGAGTTCTTTTTCCTCAGGCTAGCTGACTGCTTGTGAATCAGCCTTCTGAAGAAAACTTAAACGAGGTGATAATTTAAGGTTTAGCTAACGCACAGGACGATCTTTTGGCAACACTGTGATGCAAGCTTGACGTTTTCAGGTTATAAACCTCAAGGAAATAAAAAGAGAAAGAAGGATGGCCTAGGAAAAGTTCCATTGGGCTGTAAGTCAGAGGCTGTTCCACAACATTTTATCTCTGAAATGTCATGCTGTACTGGCCTCAAAGCAAGAAGAACAGACGGTTCATCTAATACAATTATTTTAGGATCCTTTCATCATAAACAGTGAGCATGCCAAAATGAAAACGTATCATGGGAAAGCATTTCTCATTGAGGCCTGAATCTCCTCCCTAATGTTTATTCTGTGTCATGGAGAACACCAGGGGCCAAATACACTCTGGGTTAAAAACACTGGCATCAGTTCTTGCAACACAGATCTGGCAGGGATTCAGGATGTGACAGCCCAAGGAGGCTGCAGCCTCCCTTGAACCAACAAACCAGTTGGTGCCTAGCGCCGGCCACTGAGGAAAGGGATGAGAGGAGAAATCTGGAGCATGCCATGGAGGTTTCTTTCCTTTCTGGAGCTGCTGGCCGGCATCCTGGATCTCTGCTGGGATGTCCCAAGTGCCTGCAAGGTGCAGAGTAGGTGGGTGGCAGCAAAATCCTTTATTGATATAAATCCCTGCACGGTGGTGATTGTAGCTCCTTGGGGCAGCTCTTTGAATGCCATTCTGGGTGCCAAATCAATCTCTTCTCCGTCTTCAAGAATGTCCTGAAGTCTTTTTCCTGGAAAAAAAAAAAAAAAGAAAGAAAGACAAGCTTTGGGTGTTTAGTTAGTTGAGTTGGGGTTGCTGCAAAATTGTCTCAGCATGTTCCCACTTAGTGGATTATTTGGCTGTTTAATTGTTCCCACACTTTGGGCTGTTGCCTTTTGTCTTGCCAACACGATCCACACATTTAACAACAGTGACACTGCACTTTGTTGTATTTAAATTCACCTTATTTCCCTGGCTCTCTCCTACCATGGGTCTGGAACTTCCACGTCATCTTCAAGTTTATCAGTGATGATTATTATCATTTCCTCTGGGTCAATCCTAAAGACACTGAACAACCCAGGATCCAAAATAAATAAATGGAAGACTTCAATATCTCCAGTTTAATTGAATTTCAAATTACATTATAAGATCTCTCGCTGAAATAGTTTTTAATCCATTTAGCATCCCAGATTAGGTTTTGTACCGTTTTTCTTTAATTGGGACTGTGTTCAGGAACTGTTCAATAACTTGCAGAAATCTAAGCAATTTATAACAGCCTTATCTTTATTAACCAAACTTACATTCTCATTAAAAAAACATTCATTTATTTGACATGACAGGCTTTCCATAAAACTGCTCAGGCATATCAATCAGGTTAGCATCCTTTAATTCATTACTAATCACAGCCTATATCAGATTTTCTTTGATACTGTTTGGGATCAGTGTTAAACCAATGAATTCATAATTACCTGGGATTTTTCCTATCATATGCAATACAGTCTTCTGGATTCGGCACAGAGTATTCTTACAAATTTATGCCAAACAGAACCAACATGCTTGGGCACTCCGTGGCAATTTTATTGGCAATCAGCTGGAACGAGCAGGACAGCAACACAACCATCCCAGACCCACCTGCACAGATCCCAGCACCACACAGATTTGGGGAGGGAAAAGATCTCCAGGGAACTCCAGATTTCCTTCTCACAGCAGGGCTAACTTCACCCTTCCATCAGATTTCCCAGAGCCTTGCCCAGCTGTCTTTTGCAAGGATGGAGATTCCAAAAGCCCTCTGGGCTCCTGTTCCAATAGTTGACTACTTTGGTCATAACTTTTTCCCCTGCTAACATCTAGTCATAACATCCTTTGCTGCAACTCAGGTTGATTTGCTCTTGTTCCACCACTGTGCACCTCCAAGAAAAATCTGGTGCTGTCTTTTCAATAACCTCCTATAGGTAATTAGTGACAGCAGAAAGCCTTGTTGTCTTAATAACCTCTACTCACCTGGGTCCCACCAAGTGTGCTCTGCAGGCTCAGCACAGGCTCCAAGGTGTTGAAATGTCCACCTTCACCAGTAGCCCCCTTGATGAGGAACAGCCTGCTCAGATACTGAGAGCTACTTATTTAGTGTTCTCTGCCAAAATGGAAGTGGACAGATATATTCTCCTGGCTTAAATGCCACCTCAGTCCTTGCGCCTGCTCTGTGGAGAGTGTTCCTGAGCCTGGAGAGCCTAAGGAAAGCCTTTGAGCTACACCTGTGTGTAGTTAATGACAAAGAAGAGGCAGGTGGATCTGGGTGGAACTGCACGTCTGTGTGACCTTGCAGGTTTATGTTCTTCCTTGTTTAGAGATGTAATCACTTTGTGAAGAACAGTGACCCAGAGAGCTGGGAACTTAATTTAATACATCTCATATGGGCCTGGGTTTGTTGTCTGATTTACTAAAAGATAGCAGCACAACTTCTGGTGGAAAAAAAAAATGCCATCTGTGTGTGCTGGACACTATAAATCTCAAAGGGTAGAGAAATGTTTTCAGTGCATGGTACACTCCGAGCTCTTAATTCCCTTTTCTAAATGCCTACTCAGTCTCACACTGAGCTGGAGAAGGGAACCTCAGCAGGCAAGTGACCCCTGTAATGCTTACAGGGGCCATCATCTTAATCTGCCACCCTAAAAAGGCTTTTAATAAAGCCTCCCAGCTCTAAATCTAGGCACTGGGAAGATGAGGGAAGGAGATGAGGGGATGGGAAATGTCTTTTTTCATTCCTATGGCTGGAGGTAAAAGTCAGGGCAAGGACTGGCATATTGTAGAGGTGAGCATGGGTTTAAGAGACAAACTGATTAATAATTAGATCTGCAATAACAGAGCAAAATGAATAATGGCTTCCTATCTGGCAAATAAACAAGGGTGCTCTGCAAAGAGGGACTGCACAGCAACTGCCTTGCAAGCCCAGCAGGAGGCTGTGAAACCGTGTTTGGAGGAGGCTGGCAACAGAAGTTGACATGATGGAGCAAAATTCCTGTGGGACAAGAAAATTGGACCTCTCTGAGATCAGACCGAGTAATAAGGAGGAAGGTGGAGGTTAATTAAAAAAAGGGATAACAAAATGATGGAATGTCTTCCTATGAGAAAAGAAAGGAGTGAGGGGAGCAGGAAAAGGAGGATGGACGTTAAGCTCTGCAAAGACTGGAAACAAGATTAGGAAAATGATGTCTGTAAAGGAATAGTGTGACTGTGGAGGACTAAAATGAGAAAGACCAAAGGCAAAATGAGTTTCAGTTAGGAAGGGATATAAAGGATGATAACAGAATGCTCTGCAAAGGTATTGAAATAAGAGGAAGGCAATGGAAATTATACATAACTGAATTAATGGAAAGTGCGAGAAAAGAAATAACAACAGAGAAAAGACTGGACCATTCATTAGTTTTTGTGTTTTAGCCATTGAGGGAAATAAAAAGTAGCTTATAAACTGGTATTTATCAGAACCACTTTTACCACTGCTATAAGACAATCCAAAATAGCAAATAAACCCAGTTAAAATAATTCAAAGAAGTTAGACAATTAAAGTCAGCGGGACTGGATAAAGTTCCCCCTAGAGCGCTTGAGGCTCTGGCCAGAGCAATCTGACTCATTGGTAATTATCTGGGAGAGCTCATGGAGAACGGGGGAGATCCCAGAGGAGGGGAGAAGGGCAAACAGCGCCTGTCTTTAGACAGGGGGAAGAAGGACTTAGGGAATTACACAGCAGCCAGTTCAGCATGCAGTGCAGAAAATATGGTACAATCAACTGCTAAGTGATCACTTATTAAGCATTTGACTGCTAATAGAAAAACATACAATCAACCAGACTGGATTTGTCATAAATGAGTGATGTTAAAACCGTCTAGTTTCCATCTTTGAAACCAACAGCTGTGCTGTGGAATAAGAGAGAGGGAGTATATGTCATGTATTTTGAAATATGCAGGGTTTTTAACACCATTTCACATGACATTTCCATAAGCTGACCGGGAACTATGATCTCTCTGAAATCATCTGAAGACATGACAGAAAAAAACTGTATTCACACAAGAATTATTAATTCCTTTCCTTTGGATTTAGAGGGTTTTCCAAAAGGGCTCCCTCAGGGTTTGCTCCTGGACATGATTCTAACATTTTCATTAGTTATTTGGATGACAAAGTAAAGAATATATAAATACTCCAGAGAATTTCTTCCAAATAGCGGCTGGGAAATTGGAGTAAGAGTATAAAATCAACCAGATTTGGTTCAGTAAGGTCATGAGCTACAAAATGTGTCAATGCAAAGTGGTAAATCAGTGGTCAAGCAAATGTTAAATGGAAAAAGAGCCATGAATGAGGCACTGAAGAGTACACAGCTATTGCAAAATAAGGCAAATGTTATTCTGGGGTGTGTGAACAAGAGTGAGACATCAGAAGCAATGATTCCATGATTTCCTGCAAAGTTCATTGTTCCTGGATATCTGGAAAAGAAAAAAAAACCCACAAATCAAACCCAAAAGCTTTTTAATTCAAAGCAACTTTCTTTGAATTAAAATTTTTAAATTCATCCCTTCATCTCCCTCTCTGGAAGTTGATCAGCTTCTCTCAGGGATGGTCGGGTTCTGCTCAGAGTGGTCTTTCTCCATCTCTCCTTTTCCGTGACTGTCTCCTCAAGGTGTGCCAGCGGTTCCATCTTCCCCATGCCTGCCCAGAAGGTAAAATATCGATGTGCATCCTGTGTTTGTGCTTCAGCAGAGCTTCAAACACTCTGGTGGTGTTAATTAATTATCCAACCACAGCAGGAAGCCGGTGGTACCAAATGAATCACGGAGCTTCCCCGACCAATAACAAAATCAATCCCTCCTCCCCAGAGTTGCAGAGCTCCACCACTTCTCTTTTCTAATGCACCACTGCAGCTCTACACAAGCACAATGAAGAGCCTCCTCTTCTGCAGACCTCCCACAGGCAGTGTGTGGTTGGGGGGGATGAACGTGGTGCTGAGGTCCTCGTCCCAAGGGCTACAAAAATCAGGGAATGTGCTGGAGTGGAAAGCAGTCGTGCAAAAACACACATTGCAGGGCAGAAAACAGCGTGTTTCTTGCTTCTTCCTAGCAAGGAACATCTAATTTGCAAACAAAGGAATAATGCATGGAGAAAGTTTGCCAGAAGTGTTGTTCAGAAAGAGCAGGTGGTGAGGAAAAAGGAGGAGGGCGTTTGCAAGCTATATTCCTATCTGGAAGGAATATACTTTCTCTGAACTCTGGGAAGATTATGAAACAATCTGCTGGATGTCTCTGGGTAGTGATAAAGGAAGGGAGAAATCAAACAAAAGCAGGAGAAGTCTCATGGTAGAGTCCACTGTATATCAACTAATAAAAAAAAGGAGATTGAGGAGGGTGTTTTTTGAAAAATGAAAGGGTTATGCAATGAACAAGTGCTGGTGGATCTAAAGGAAAATGGTATGTCAAGGATATTAGGAATTTTAAAGTGAGAAAAAAAGAGGAAAGGGGAAGATAGAGGGGAAAAAAGATAAGGAATTTCAGATTTTGTCTGCTGTTCAGCACAGCCCTTAAGGTCTTTAAGAATTTTCTGATGCTCTGAAAGTGTTTCCTTCTTGCCTCTTAGACTAGCACCAAGTTCTGAATTGATCAGATGGTAGGGACGTATTTCTGTGGGCATCTTCCTTCTTGTAAGACACTTTGTTTACTCTGTACAAGTAGCGTAACTGGAGACTGAACTTCTCAGGGTAGATGTGCAGCATGGTTTTGGGGAGGGAATTATGCCCATCCATATTTTTAGAGAGGGAGCCCAAGCACTGGTCAGCTCAGCTGGTCAGGCAGCACGGTAAGTCCCTAATACCTATGAACCTGTTGCTATATTTTGCCTTGAATATTTACCAAAGGCATCATACCAAAGGTGTTCAACTTAAAAATCACTTTATGGATCTCGTATGATGCTCCCAGCATCCCCATTCAGCAACTGAATAATTCCTGTACTCAGGAGGATGATACAGGGGCAAAGAGTTCAATAATGTATATTTGGCAAATTTTGATAAGCCTTAAAGGTGAGAGTCCTTTGTTCACTGGAGAAATGAGGTGTGAAATCAATGTTCATACGGCCCCTGCACCTCTTCGCTCATGGGACGCTGGGGTGGCTGTAGCTACTGCACTTCACATGTTGCTGAAGAGGTGGATGAGGAAATGATGAGAGAGGGTAGGATGTGGTTAAAGCCTCGGTTTGCTAACTGGGGCTAATGTGAGGGGAGCATATTATGTCTCATATCCATTAAGGCCTCCAGCATTCACCTCCCACGAAGGCAAAAAAGCAGCAGCAGAGAAGGAATTGTGACTTCCTGAGTCCCAGTAGCTCCTGGAGCTGTTCCTGTTAATATTCAATTATGTTCTGCACTGGACTTAGAGCACTGAGCTACATCTCACTCCAGCCCCGAGGCTCAGCTGCAACAAACACAGCTGCAGCAGGCTGAGCCACGGAGAGAAACAGCCCCAAAACACACCTCGAGCTGTCTGTGCGGAACCAGCACGCTGGAGGAACCATCTCCGTTCTCCAGGCTGGGAGACTTTGGGGAGCTGTGTATACTGTGAGCTGTGGGCAGGGTCATCAGACTCTTTTCCCCCTGCTTTTTATTCTGGATGTGCCAATTGACCACAGATTGCTCTATGTGTGCTTTTCTCTGCATCTCACACCACGCACCTTCTACTGTGGCTTTTCCTTCATCTCACCCCCCCAGCCCTGACTGTCTCCCATCCCTGTTGACCCACCTGCCCTCTGATAAACCCCTTCCACTTCCAGATCATGGTATTAACTTGACATTTGCAAAAGGTCAGCGCGTTTGCTCTGCCTGAGTGTTATATTGCTCACTCTTTTTGTTGTTCTGAGTTGTAAACCCTTCAAGGCAGAGGCTATCTCATAGGGTGTGACTACCCAGGGTCCAGGAAAACAAGACCTCTGGTCTCAGTCGGTGTCTAAGGGCTGCAACAAAGATAGTAACATGCTCCTCAAAGGAGAGGCTAGCTCTAATTTTATAGACTAATCAGAAGAGGTTAATGAATCTTAATTTATATGTAAAAGTCTTCCTTCCAGAAGAGGTCCATGAGCAGGATCACAACCAACATTTAATTTCAAAGAGCACCAGTGTCAGATCCCTCCTCCATTTCCAGGAGTCCATTTGGACCGTGTGGTATTTCCAGAGCATATGCCATTTGCTGCAGGAACAAATGTGGGACATAAGGGAGGTGACACACAATACATACTTTGTGCATGCAGTTTATGCAGATAAATTCTGGCTTTTTTTAGCTTGGAGTTTGTCATGCTGAAACTGTTTGTTGCATCAAACTAATTGCAATGGAGATGAGCATGGATGGCACACACAGCTTTTGGGTGTCTGCCCTGGGGTGCTTGGTCCCAGCAAGGTGCAACTGGCAGAGAAAGGGCACAGGAATGAAGCCTTTGCTCTCAGGTAAGAATGGATTTGATGCCATGACAGCTCTGATCTGACCAGCATCCCTTGAGGAGGAGATGCAGGGCTGGAGCTCTCCCATGCCATAATCTCCAGGAGGGCTCCAGCCAAAGAGGGGCTCAGTACGCTTCCCTTCTACCCATGAGGAGACACCCCAGGCTTGGCTCTTCTCAAGCATAAATGAACTCTGAGCCTCAGCTACAGTGAGGCTACACCAGAAAGGAGGATGGAAGAGTGGGGCTGCAGGACTGGGCAGGGTGAGCCTGTGGTTGAGGTCGCTCCTCACCTGATGGAAATGCATTTACTGACCACGGCTGGAAGAGGTGCTGATGGGGGATCTTTGCCTTCAGCTTCAGTGCCAAGACCAACAGAGCACTAGACTGACAGCCGTGCTGGCTCTAAGAGCAGCCCGACCTGGCTTCTCTGCCATAGTTTGTTTTGGGACTGACACAAAGCCAGATCGTTCCCAAAAAGAACGTACAGCCTTTCCCAGGTACTAATTTTTCCCTGGGGTGATCCTCCTTAAACTCCTCTACTATTGTGCTTTGAAAAAGACTCCTTCCCTGAGCTGCTGTGGTTCCCCTGCTTCTCCATGATATCCCTTGCCTGCTCAGAGTCACTACGCACAGATTAATTGCCTGGTATGGGTGGGTTCGGTGGCTGGAAGGTGGGTGCCAGCCCAGAGGTGTTATGGCTGAGTTCTGCTTCAGTTTATAATCCAAGTCTCTCCCTCCTGTCTGCATGCAACTTGCAGGAATATAACTGTTTTTGAAATATCTGCTTCCTCCCAAATTCATCTGAAATTCATTAATGGGTTCAGAAGCTTTTGGGAGAGGGGGATGGACACATACGTGCACAGAAAAGCAGCACAGCAGAACCTTTATTTCCTTAGGGAGGCAGCCTAAAGAAATATTAGCATTTATTCTCCTCTATTACTGAGCTTACGACCCACACAAATAACAGGGAATAGCAAACGAGCAGCCGACTGCAGAATGGGAACAGGGAAAATGACTCAGCAGACTTGGCACCAATCTGGAGAAAATGCAGGTACTTTATAACCTTGCTTGAGCATCAATCTGATCCGTGACATGACGTAGAAACAGCAGCTAGTGTAGATATTTGCATCTGACAGAAACATTCCTCCTGATAAATGATTTAGCTCTGCTCTTGCAAGTAGTTATATCCAGAAGCAGAGCAGGTGAGAAGCTGCTTTCATATCTGCCGTGAAAGGAGAGAAAAAACTTCAATGAAAACCTCTTACTGTTTTCTAAATACCCTTTTTTATTTTTTTCCCGTTATCAGTCGACAAATAGCTGCTGAATTGTAGTTTCATACTTTGTTCATGTCATTTTCCCCAAGATCAGTATTTCCTGCTACATCACCTTAGAAACTCTATCAACAAACACTCTGCTCTACACATAAACAAAGCTTTATTTTAGCCTATTTTTGACAGCAGCCAGCATTTTAGAAACCAGAACATTTCAGGTTCTCTGGGCTATTTGCCTCAATTTCACAACTTGGTTTTGGTTTTGAGGGCCTGTCAGCATTGTTTATACCCAGATCTTTTGGTACAGTGATGTTTCTGTGTGAGTGGTGAAGAAAATATATTGCTGCAAATTGCTTTCTGGACTCAGACTTTCTTCTTTTCTATCAAGAGTCTAAATGAAACTGCACTTTCTAAAACACGGGAAATAAAGAGAGAAATTAATTCAAAAAAGAAGTGAAACGAGAAGATTCAGTTGCAACAACAAAAATAAACCAAAGAGAAGCAAAGACAGCTTTGGCAATTAAGCAGGACCACCTGCAAAGCTCCAGCTCCAATAAAATCCAGGAGCGTTACACCCAACAGAGCAACTGAAGAACTCTGCAGGACCTTTAAACATTTCCCTGTGGAATAGTATCAGATCTTGTCCCGACCCCATGACGAGGTCTTTGTTTTATTGTGGAAAAATAAGAACAGAGCCCTATAAAGATTTCTTACTTGGTTTCACAGGATGAGCATTTCCCAGGTAGCTGCTATGAAAACACAAATTAATCCATCAGCAAACAGGGGATTTCATTTGCCAGTTTTTAAAAACCTGCGCAAGAACTCCAGCTACTGAGCCTCCCATGATCTGCTCCCACACAGAGTCCATCAGTTGGGGATTAATTTTAAGGCAGATATTAAAGCCTATCACATGATGAAGGATTTTCCTTTATGTGGACTTCAATGGGATGCTCTAAATCCTGTGCGTGCCCGTGTATACGCACATTTATGTGCACGCCCGTGTTTATTCAAACCTCCTCCATTCACATGCAGACGTAGCCTGAGGCTTCTTCAGGCCTTTCCAGGGAATGTAAACTTGAGAGGAGAGGGAGAGAAGAGTCCTCTTTAAACCTCACATTTTTGAAAGTAAGTTTTTGAAGGCAACAGGCTCAGGTGGAAGGAGCCAAGATCGTAAAGATTTTATAACTAACACAATTTTTTAAGAGGAGGCAGAATCCCTGCTCTTTCTTAAGTGCAAGATCTCCTTGCAAGAATTCAAAGCAAATTAGGAGCGGGGGGAAAGGGCCCTTTTTACCGAAACGCTTCGTTTTGCTTTCCTGCTCGGCTGTAACCTAAAGCGTCTTGGCTTGAGAAAATGAAATAAAGCTGAGTGATGATGCGCTGTCAGTGCTGCTGCCGACACTGCCTCCTGCAAACCTCCCGACATCGCGCACCGATCTCCCGGTCAGAGCCCGGGAAGGCAGCGATGCCTCCTCCCTCCAGGCTCAATTCTGCGCCAGATAAACTTACCCTCCAGCTTTGCAAAGCATGGCCGGGTTTTGCAGCGGGCGGCTCTGCCAGAGGTGCCGCTTCCCAGGGCTGGTGTGGCGAGGGAACTCTTCCCATGACACAGCAGAACAGCAGCAGCAGCAGAGTAAAACAGAGCAGTCCTGGCAGTGCTCCTGGAAGACTACTTTATATCCCAGCTCCAGCCTCTTCTTCCTTTCAGGATGATCTGAAGGAGGGAATATGGAATAAAAAGAGGCTTAGTGAGGCAGGGAAATAAGGCCCAGGGAGATGGGAAAGAAGGCACGCTGGAGCTGGGCTCCGTGGCAGAGGGACAGCCTGGATAAATGGCAGAAAGGAACCCAGAGGAAGAAATCCCCCCAAAATTGGATGGGAAGCGGAGATAAACATAATGTGTAGGGTGGATGAAGGGAAGACTCTGAGAAGGAGGAAGGAAGGCAAGATAAACTGTTTCTCACTTGATTAACTCTTTTCAGAGAAAATCATTACTAATTTCTACAAAACTCCTGAGAATATTGAAAAATAATAGCAGCAGTTATTCAAAACACTGATCTGTGATATATACAACTCATTGCATGGGAACTTGAAAATGAGCTGGGCAGAGCACAGGTACTTAAACCTCAAAGAGCAGAGGGAGATGATCTGGAGGGAGATGATCTGCCCTCCCTGCAGGATTGGGCCTGTGCTGGATGGCCAGGCAGCTCTGGTCCCCTCCTGCGACCAACAGGCACCAGCATCAACCCAGCAGTCGGAAAAAAGGTTGTTTATACCACTCCGTTCAAGAAAACTCGGTGGGCCACTGAAGAAATTAAATCCCCAACTTAAAATTTATTGCGCCTCTGGGTCGTGCTTTAATCTGCCGAGGGGCTGCTGGAAGCCCTGGGGAAGGAGGAAATGCGGGATTGCTTTTTCTCCTTCGGTTTTTAACAACGAATCCATTCCCCCCTCTCAAACCAGCCCCTTGAGCCTTGCACTTGATCACCAATACTGACGTGATGCCCTCGGTTTGGGAGCAGAATTTTGGGGCCTCTCGCATGGACCTTCCACGGGGAAAAAAACCCAGCACATTTGCGAGCCGGACCGCTGGAGCGTGGGGCGGGTGGGCTTCACCTGCCCGGTCCCAAATCCCGGGGCAGGAGGAGAGCGGGAGTAAAACCCACTTCAGCACCGCAGGCGGAACAGCAGCCGGAGGAACGCGGCGCTGCCGCCGGCCGGCCCCGCACCCCCGGCGGGATGCGGGGGCACCGGGGGCTGCCCGGAGCACGGGGGATGCCGGCACCTGTCCTCTCCCTTCTCCTAAGGTCTGGCTGGCTGCTGGGAGCCTGGCAGCGTCCAGCGCGCGTCCCTGGGAGCGGCTGCTGTTCCAGCATCCCGGCACACAGCCGGCTGTCGGGACGGGGAAAGCGCTTCTCTGCCGGCTGCCGGAGTCAAACCCCGCGGTGGCGAGCGGCGCCGTGCACATCTGCTGCTCCCCGCTCCGACACGAACAAGTTTGGGGTTTCCCCCCTCCCCATTTTAAATTTTCTAAGTTTCTTTTTTTTGTTCCCCCGGGTTGTTTTATTAATTTGTTTGTTTGTTTGTTTGTTTTTGTTTTTCTGCCGCTTCCAGCGCCCCAGACCCACCGCGGCCGCAGACAAGCGCGTATCCCCGCATCCTCCCGGAGCGGGGTCCATCCCCCCCGCACCGTGCCTGCCTGCTTATCCCACGTAGCGATCCTTGCCAAAAGGGCGGAAAAAAAAAACCCCAAACCAATAAACCAACAAACCGCGAAGCAACGCTAATTAAGAATAGCGATAGCAGAAGAAGCAAGCGCAGAAACTCGGTTTAAGCGGAGGGCGGCAGGGGCGGGGAGCGCAGCCCCCCGGGCAGGGCTCGCAGAACCCCCGGGGGGACCGGCGGGTCCGGCGGCGGACGTGAAAGTCCCCTTTAAGTTTCCATAGAGAGGCCTCCGGGTGTCACATGATGGACATGATATAACGAAACAACATCGTGGGGAGGGAGGAGGG
>VWZF01006302.1:130922-153404 GCA_013396755.1 Sclerurus mexicanus | reverse complement strand
GGTGGGGAACATGGGGGTCTGATGGGGAACACGGGGGTCTGGAGCCCTCTCTGTCCATGGGGTCTGACCAGAAATACCAGGGTCTGGAACCCCCCTGTGCGCAGTGTCTGATGGGGAACACGGGGGGGGAATGGTGGGGAAAACGGGGGTCTGGAACCCCCCTGTCCATGGTGTCTGATGGGAAATAGGGATCTGGAGCCTCCTGCCCATGGGATCTGATGGGGAGCTTGGGGATCTGATGGGGAGTGTGGGGGTCTGGAGCCTTCCCTGTCCGTGGGGTCTGACCAGAAACATGGGGGTCTGGAACCCCTCTGTCTGTCCATGGCATCTGAAGGGGACCATGAGGGTCTGGGGCCCTCCTGTCCAGGAAGTTTGACAGGGATCCTGGGGGTCCAGAGCCTTCCTGATTAGCGGGTCTGACAGGGACCATGGGGGTCTGGAACCTCCCTGTCCATGGGGTCTGAAGGGGATCATGAGGGTCTGGGCCCCTCCTGTCCATGGGGTCTGATGGGAAACAGGGTTCTGGAGCCTCNTGCCCAGGGGAGGTGGCCAGGCCCCCTGTTACCACTGCCCTGTGGCCTTTCTGGCCGTGAGTGTCCCTTCAGCCCCGGCCCCATTACACCTCCTGAAGGGCCTGTCCCTGGCTGTCTGCTCTGTCATGGCCGAGCCGTGACAGCCTGTCCATGGCTGGCTCTGGCCTCCGGAGAGGGAGGTGTTTCTCTCCCAAGGAGAGCTGTTTATACCCAGTGATTTTTTTATTATTTATTTATTTATTTTCTATTCTTTTGTGGGTTTTTTTCACCTCCCTCTGTGCTCTCCTGCACAAGCCACGGCAGCAGCTCCGTGTCTGCCCAGCCCGGCACGACTCCTGTGTAGGTGAAGCAGGGAATGCTGCGAGGATGGTGTTGAGCCATCAGTCTCCTGAGCCTGGAGCTTTGAGCCTATTTATGGGTAGGTTGGGCAGTGTTTAGCGTGAAGGACTCTGTGCCATGTCCAAATCCGTGGCAAAACGAAGCGTCCTGAATGGTGATGTTTTCTCTTCGGTGGCTGTTCCTGGAAAATGGGGTTTTTACGGAACACTCTGGAGGACCGGTTGTTAGTGGGGTCAGTTTTGGAGTTAAGGAACGTGATGCCATTTTAATGCAACTTCTCGGGTGGCAGAGCAAACAGTAAGAGGATACTCGGTTCTAGATCGGTGGCTTGCAGCCTGCAGGCAGTGGGCAACTCACCCGGGCTCCGTGGGAAGCCACGGAGCAAAGGACATCTGTTTCCCCTAGGCTTGTGCTCCTTGTTCAGATTCCTGCTCTGCTAAAGGTTTTGTGGCCGACCAGCTGAAAGAAACCATGGAATTTGGCTTTTCTAGATCACTAAGATGGTTTGGGTTAGAGGGAGTGGAGGAGGGAGTGGAAAAAAAACCCGAGTGTTTTGTTGTGTGTGTGTTTCTGTTGTACTGCTTAAAAATTAAAGAATTCAGTGTATTTTTAAGAATTACATAACCATTAATAACGTGGTGATTGTCAAGTAGCCTTCAAGAGTTAAATAACAGCAGATCAATGAGAATGGGTCAAGAAGAGGAGAGAGGGTTTTATAACTAATGGTGAGCACGGTGCACATTTAAAATTTCACTAAACAGGAGTCTTTGGGTAGGAGGAGGATTTTAATGCCATATAAATACAGAACATGAGGAGGATGGAAAGGTGAGGTTTGCAGTTTTATGCTGGTGTAGTCCAGTAAATGGATCGGGAATGGTTTGTGATATTTCCCATTCTTCATCTTCTCTTCCATCCTGACTTCTGTCAGTGCAACTTTCTGCATCTGAAGTGATGAGAATGTCCAGATCCTGAGTGCTGTGGGTGAGGAGGCAATGTGGCACTGAAATAACAAGAAGTTGGTGAAAGGGGTGAGAGGCACTGTAATGGTGAAGGGACTGGGGTGGCAACCAGCATGTGCTGACAGAGCTGGTGTTTGTTCTGTGTTGGTTACAGGAGTAATTTGACACGGTGTTAGCTACAGAAATGTGTTTATTTATTGTTATGCCTAGGTGGTGCAATTGGTCTGTACAGTCATATCCTCTTATTTTGGTATTTTTTTGGGGGGAAAAACCCCTCTACCTTAATGTAGGAAATTAATAGGGAGCAGTGTTGGAAATCTGAGAGCACCTGGGGGTGCGCAGGGATGCGGCGTGCCAGCGCCTCGGAATTTCGGGTGTCAGTGGAACTGCTGGTGGAATTGATGCACCAGGAAATTGCTTTCTCTGTTTTTGTTGGTGAGACGCAGTTAACGTAAAATGAGCCCTTCGGATCCCGGATCCCGTTTCCCTTTAATATAACTGAGATCATTTATCTTCTCGGGCGGTGAGAGGGGAAGAAAAAACAAACCACAAAAATACCTCGTTTTGTAACTTGGTTCACCTTCCCTTCGTCTGCTGTCAGCTCATGACGAGGCACAATGTGTGCTGCACACTGTGTTCCACTGAGCTGTTTTGGTGACGAGCACAACGTATATGAAAAATAGGTATTGTGCCAGTTCTCTCCACTTTTTATGTAAACAATCCCCCCTTTTTATCTCTGAGAGAGGTACTCAAAAGTTTCATTTTAGGGTCTAACGCCCTGCCAAATTTCAGTGGCAGAAGGGTCGCTGTTTTGCTCTTCGTAAGTATTGAAAAGGCAGCTGAAAAGGAAATATTTAAATTAGTGTTTGTGTTGGTTTTGTAGTAGGAAGTAGTGAAAGCTTTTATTTTCAGTTTTAATAGAAAGGGAAATTGCGAACTTACTTGAAAAATGTGGTTGTTTATGCTGTAGTAGCCTGTTACATGGTTAAAACTAAGAGGATTTCTTTAATCCGAGCTAGATTTTAATTATTGTCATCGTATGTTTACTATATTTCCTTTATATTTAAAAATTAAAACAGAGAGTCATATTTTTTTTGACCTCATGTATAGCATGACTTAGCTGTACTTAGTGCCATATCTGCAGGGTGTTTTTCCATAAACATCCTGCTCCTGGAATTATTGGTAGCACCAGAATACGAGCTTGAAAATACCGTCACATAAAGGGTGAGAGCACTTGCAAACAGGAACGCCGAAATGCAAAGTTAAAAATAAGAATAAAAAAAAAATCCCTCTCCCCAGCAGCTCTTTCAAGTCAGTTTGATGATAATTTTGGATCCCGACTCGTGGTTTTCTAAATGGCTGGAGACGGAATTAATGGGGCTGCGAGTGTTTGTCACCGGCTTCAGCGTGAGCAGTGTTTTCCTTTGGGCTTTGGATTTCATGCAGATCCAGGGGGGAAATAAAAAAATCCCCCATCCTTTCTTTCCCGGTCCCTCAGGATGCTGCAGCTCGGCCAGCAGACGTGGCATTGCTGCCTGAACAGCGAGGCTGGAAATGGGAGTTGTTTGTGCCGAGTTTTTACCCTTACCAAGGTCAGAGATTTCATCCTTCCGTCGAGTCCCCATCTGGGAATTTAACACTTGCAGGGGGGGTCCCCGTTAAGGAATTTTCATGAACTGTTTTGAGCTCCGGAAGGAATTTGTTAAATGTCCCCCCATATTGTGCTGCTTCTGAGACGTAAGTTTGGGGATCTTTGAAAGACTGACGTCTGTGTGGCAAAAAATATCAATGGTGGCAGTAAAGGAATCGAGTTGAAAATGTTTTCTGATTTTGTTGTATAAAAGTGATTTATTTGTCAGGACAACAAAAAAGTGGTAATTGTAATAATGTGCTTATTTTAAGTGGTTTTGGTGAATATGAACATGAAAGTTTTGTTGCTGACAGTGGTTTGTTTTATGAACCCCATAGTCTAAACTTGTGGGAAGTTTTTTGGATAAGGGGAAATGGTCCTGCTTTGTTTCACAGAGAGCTGAATTTCAGTGCACTGCTACTTGAGAATTATTTTTTCATAATTACAAAGCATTAATAAGCTGATGGTGAGGATTTTTAAAATCCTTGCTAGGCTAGAAATGTCTTACTAGAATAGAAACAAAAAAATGGACAAACAAATGATTTAAAAGGAATTTATAACACCATTTGTAAGCCATGATTTTACAAACACTCCTCTGAATGTGTCTTGTTTAAGGAGCAGGTCCTGTTAAGGGACGTAAATTGTGCAATTGTGTAGAAAATCAGCAGAGTCTGTAAATTCTAAAGCAGTCATCTCACTTTTTCTACCCTGTATTTCAAATTCTTGCTCTCTTGCAGGCGAGCCCATGTTGTGCTTACCTGTGCAGAATGCTGAGCAGGAGTCTCATCTGAGCAGAAAACTTGAAAAATCAGTGTGGTAGTAATAGTTAGATGATATTATTAATTGGTTTTAATTTATTTTATTTTTTTTTTCCTTTATATCATCTTGCCAGTTGTTAGAAGCAGCGGTAAGTTGCCTGGGGAGGGGGATATGAGTTGGGCAGGAGGGGGAGAAGGAAACCTGGCAAACATCATGCTCTGCTGTTAGAAAATTAGGGTATTTCTGCCCCAGGAACAAGCTGATTTGCCTGCGTGCCACCCCAAAATGTACCAATTTCAGTCCGGCTCCTGTAGTGCTGAGCCTGAAGTAATCCTTGGGGTCTTTTTGTGGTTAGCTTGGGTTGAACATCATCCCCGCAGCTTCTCCTGGTGCAGGTGGAGTGAGTTTGGATCTCTCTGGGAAATATGCCTTGATTATGGGCTGATTGTTTTTCATCTGTGCCGTCCTCGGGTATATTTTTTTGGGTAGCTTTCTGATTTTTCCCAAGAGAAAGATGATCTTTGTGTTCACTTAATAACATTGCATATGGAACACCCCCAAAATGTGCTGTTTGAAATAATACCTGCCTTGTGCTCAGGTCACTGAATTTTAACGTAGCTGTAGTAGCTTCTCCAGGAGCTCCTGCAGGAACAGAGTTGTAAAATGAAGGCAGGTGCCGGCCCCGTGAATTCCAGCATGCGGAGGAAATAAGGGAGAATCCAGCCGAGGCTCAATTGAAGCCCTGTTCGGAAAGAAAACAAGCTTTTGCCTGGTTTTATCCTGGTTGTTATTTACATCAGCACAGGGAGGTGTGTCCCAGTGGCCGGGTGCTGGGTGCTGCTTGTCCGTGGCTCATCCGGGAGACGAGTGGGAAGCAGGAGGGATCCTTCTTGTTGGGATTATTGGCACTTGGGGAGATTTCTTGCTACGCAGCAGCTCGTGTGAGCAGCTCTGAAGTCTCCTGGGAGGGCAGTGGTGCCTCCAGCCACCCTGCTTACATCCAGCAGGAGGAGGAAAAGGACATTTCTGGCTGTTTATCTGGACGTGTTCCCTAAACTGAAAGCGCTGTTAATGCTTTTTTTAACAGGGTGTAGCTGCTGTATCATTCCCAGTTCTGCAGTGTTGTTCCCCAGTCCTTTTGTTCGATTTTTTCGTTTTTAATTTATTTCAGCGTATCTTATTAGTCTGTCAACATCCGCTGCGTGTTGCTGTGTCATCTGTAGCTCGCGGGGGATCTTTATATCCTAATTTCTGTGACTTGGTGGCAGCGCTCCAGGACCCGTGGAGCAATCAGGATTACGTTGATCCCGTTGATGCGGAACACATTCCAAATCTGGAAGGCAGTGGGTGTTTTTTTTCCTTCACTCGGTCGGACGCAGGTGCGGAAAACACACACGGCAAGGAAAGCCTCGGTGGAGCAGCAGCAGCAGTGTTAGAATCCCGCAGCATTAAGAGATGCCTGGTGTTCCGAGGCAGATGTCTCGATTCCATGAAATATTCCATTCCTTTCCAGGCGGTTTTTCCAGCGTTGCCCTCTGCCGGAGGAGACTCGCAGCGCCAGGGCTGCCAAGGGATTGCTCTCCTGGATGGGGTTCCTGCCACTTGTCACTCCAGCTTCCTTGTCAGCTCCTTTTTCAAGGATCCCTCTTTCTCCTGGAGCTGCAGAAGCGGCCCCCGTTCAAGGCAGATGGTCCAATTCCTGCTCTTCCCTTGTCTGTGTCCATGGGAATCTGCTCAGGGGAGCCTTGTAGTGGTTTGTATAAACTCAAAGCGGATCCAACTTTATGGGATCAGCTGCTCCTCCAGAGATTATTATCCTGCTGGCTCTGGCAGAGGATTGTGCACCTTTCCCATAAAAAAGGAGCTAAAACGACTTTAATCTTGGGATTGTTAGCTGGTTTTGGTAATCCAGACACCTTTGAAACAATATTGACCTAAAAATCAGAGTTTTGAATGTTAAAAAAACCACTTAAATTTAGTCGTGTTCACACGTATGGAACAGGAATTAGGTCAGAGCAACTTTATGGGGTTTCACTAACACTGAATGTACCTGTTGTGATCAGTCTGGTGTATAGCACAACTATTTGAGTTTTGTGGGTTTTGGTTTTTTGGGCTTTGTTTTTTTGGTTTGTTTTGTTGTTTGTTTTTGTTTAGTTTTTGTTATTGGTTTGGGTTTCTGTGGTTTTGTGTTGGTTTTTTTGTTGTTTTTTTTTGTGTTTCCCTGGGTTCTTTTGATTATTTGGTTATTGGTTGTTGGGTTTTTTTGCATTTTTGTGGCTTAGGGAAGAGCCTTCTGTTCGGTTTTTTTCAAAGAGCTGCAGGTTTCATGTGTTGCTGGTGTTGAGGTTCAAAGGAGTTAAGAAGGGCAGGGCTCAGCTGCACTCTTTCAGTGGGAGTTCAGTGGGAACCTCTGTTCCCCCAGCCCTTGTTAATGGAATTGCTGACATTCACAAGGAAGTCCTTGCTGAATATTGGAGAGAGAAAAAAGCCAGAGATGGCAATGGAGATGTAGCCAGGAACTGTGAGCTGAAATGAAATTTATTGAGTAAAGCTGAGTTCCTCAAAAGCAGTATTACTTCAGCAGTGAATGAGTCACATCTATAAGCAGCAATAATTTGTGCTGGAGACCGAAATTGTGTAATATAGCGGGGGGAAAAGGGCTGGTAGAGATGTTTGATGGGTTAACCTGGGCCTGCAGTATCTTGGTGGGAGAGAGGCATCTCTTGGAGCACTCATTCAGTTGCAGAAGCATGGCAGATAGATTCTCATGGTGCAGCCTGGATGGCAGGATCCAGTCCTTTACTACAAGCAGAAGTGTAGTGTGATTCCTACAGGAGCGTTCAGGCTCCAGTTTGGAACCCTCATTGCTCCATTTTTCATCCTTTTCTTGCCCTTCCCCTTTTCAGGATGTGTTGCAGTCCCCGGTAGTTTAAAGACCACTGGTTTAAAAAACAAGCCCTTTTGTTCTTTTCCTGTAGAGCAAACTTTGTGTTCCTGTGTGTAAAGTTACTCTGAGAAGGTTTATGTAAGATTATTCTCTTAATTACTGGATCAGGTAAATGTTATAAACACAGTTTGTCCTGTCTAATATTATCCTGGTCATAGTCTCTGTAGGATATATCTGGTTGTATTTATCCCTTTGGTTGATGTTCTGCTTCGAAATTACAAAGTACTCCTATTACCATGCACAGGTTTAATTCTGTTCCAGATGCTGTGGGCTGATAAAGTACTAATGCATCTTCTGGCAGTTCCTTACGGGATCAGTTACCATGAAAAAATTCTATTTACCCAAAGTAAAGTCTACTTTGAAGCACAGCTTTGTGGTGTGCATACAATTCCTGGTAGACAAGGACTGTAATTTATTTTTTTTCTAATTCTGCTACTTTAGAAAAATCTTCCTGGCTAGATGAAAACTGGAAGTCAGCTCTGAGACTTCAGGATGCAGTCTCTTTGGTAGCTGTGTCAACATTAATTACTGTATAGCTCTAATGTTACCATATAAACTGACACCTCTTCTGGCCTGCGATGTTGCTCCTGGGTAAACTGTGCTTGGCTTATTTAATTTTCATATTTGATCCGTAAATCTTTGCAGAGATCTTAACCAATGTTTTCTGACTGTGGTGCTCTTTATAGTAGTGCGGGCAGAGATGCATCAAGCCTTTGGAAGGGGTTGCAGTGGTTCTTTCCCATTGAAATGTTCCTTCGTGGCTGTGCCTGCAATCAGTATCCATCCTAGGTCTTGTCCTCAGTCTTCCTTGCAGGAGGCAAAAATGGGGTGGCTAAATACCCTTTTTCTGGGAGTGGCGTTCATAATTTGTCTGTTTTCTTCAGTTGTTTTTTGGCTTTTCCTGCAGCAAGAGGAGACTTTGCCTCTTGGAGGTAATCTTTGTGTTTTGGTTGTTCTGGGAATGTAAAGAAAGAATGTTCGAAAGGGGTAGAAGTTCCATCAATGGAGGGCAGGAGTAGGTAAGTCCTTTTTATCCACTCTGTCCTTGTGAGAGATGGTCCTCAGAGAGTGCCCTGTGTTGGTGTTGGTGTCACACAGTTTAGTCACAGTCAGACTCTTTAAGATGAGCTTTCCATCACTGCCATCGGGTATCCAAAGCAAGAGGGTGGGCAAAATCCATCTTAGTGATTTAGGAGTGCTTAAGGCAGACCTCCTGTGGATTGCAGCGGTCTCGGTTCATAACTTGGAGGTTTCTGGAGTGAAGAATGGTTTTGTGGAGTCAGAGAATGGGTTTGGTTTGAAATGACCTTAAAGATCATGCAGTTCCACCCCCCTGCCATGGGCAGGGACACCTTCCACTATCCCAGGCTGCTCCAAGCCCTGTCCAGCCTGAACTTGGACACTTCCAGGGATGGAAGGTATTGTTGTAAGGTACATTTCCCTGGCGTCTCCACTGCATGTACTAGATGGTTGGTGGTTCTCAGGGTATTTGCTTGCAAGACTGATTTTGTAGCACTGTTCCTTACAGAACTGACTTCAGAATGAATTTTCCTCCTAGCATTTACTTTAAAATGGATGAGGATCGTAAATATGTGTTTTTGCAGCTAATCATTGCTCAGCTGACCCCTCTCCTTCTACATTCTGTGCCTCTCAAGGGTTCTGTTAAATAATATTTATATTAATAGTACCATCTACTGCTGAATTCCTCCTGTGGTTTGTAAGAGCATATTTAAGTATTACATTATGTTAACCAGCTTCAGTGGCAGCTCAGAATTCAAGCTGTTTGTGTTTGAAATTCTGCTCCTACGTTCTTCATCTCCTTGTGAGTGTTGTAAATAAGATTGGGCAGCAGGGGCTGGGGTTCCCCAGCCCAGCAGGGAGAGGGATGAGCCCAAACTGTCCTGGGATGCATCCACAGTCAGGTTTCCTTCTGTGGAATTTGGTGTGCGTGGATCAGCATCACCAGCACGGAGGGCACAGCAGAGGAGGAGTGATGTCTGTGGGCAGCAAGTCTGAAAGTGTAGGAGCACAGAAACCCTGGCTGGGTAAGATGAAAAACCCGGGACTGTGAAGTACAGACAGATGACCAGCATAAGGAGAGCAGAATAAAAGCAGAGAATGGCTTAGGCTACAAGAGGCTGTTCAAGGCTGAGTCCAGCCATTAACCCAGCAGTGCCAAGTCCACAGCTTAATAGAAGAAGTTAAACACAAATGTTTCCTCTGTACACAGAAATCACATTTGAACAGTTCATACACATTTTCTATATTTCATCTGCTTATTACTAATTCATGCTCCTAGTGCTCCATTACTGTGGAGTTCTGCTGGCTCCAGGGGTCTATCAATTGACTTCTATAATTTCTTCATTATAATATTATCTTGCCCACCTTGGTGTGTCCATCCCGTGTGTCATCCCATGCTCAGCTCCAGGACAAGGCAGCAGTTCTGAAGCTCCCACCTTTGCTAGCCTGTGTTCCTACACATGGAATTTCTGCTTGGATCTTCCCATAATCCTCACAACCAGCCGTGCTTCCTGTTGATCTGCTTATTGCCCATTCTTACAAGTGCTGGTGTTGGACCTGGTTGTGTAAATGCGGAAGGGTTGGTGCCTCTTATTGAAAGAAACATGGACTTAATGGAGGAATTAATTTCAGAGATGTCGAGTGCCTGAAGCTGTGGCGCAGGAGTTAGTTCAGGACTCTTACATTTAGATTTCATGGAAAGATATGTCTTTGTGTTACCACGAGATTAATGTGCTGGCCCGGGATGGTGCTGGCTTTTGAAGAGCTTATCTTCAGATGTTTAAAAATCTGTTCTTGTGTTTTACCATAAACTGATGTGGTCCAGCAGTCATCTGGCTCACATACTGGAAATACTTTGTTTTTCTTTTTTACGTGACTCATTACCGTGCATTTGTAACTATGGTTATTTTCTGTTAAAGGATTTGTTCTGCCCTTTAATTATCATGTTTTGGGGCATTCATGTTTGACTTATTACCGATGTAGAAGTTCCTCCAGGGACTTCTAGGTTCCAAATAAATGTTTTAGGCTGCGTGCCCATAAAATTGCCAGTCCTCTTATTGCTTCTCCGTTAGTCTAAATTAGAACTGCAGTGAGGTTATGTTGTCCTGCTGCATGTGTGAATCTTAGAGCTTATTTTAGGTGTTAAAAGTGCGGCTTATAATGTGTTTGGGGGAGTTTAGCTGCTAGAGGTGCTCTCACTTTCTCAGTAGCAGTGGTATGTACTTGTCCTGATGAAATAAACAGTGAATTACCGTGGCAGATGTTTTTACCAATAATGTGAACTCTAAAAACTCAGGAAAAATCATTGTCCATGCATTCCTGTTCTCACTAAGGTGCTCCATTAGTAGTGAACATTTCCCTTCTTGCTTGATTAAATATGTTCTTCTGTGTTTTTTTTGTAAGGCATTTTTTACAGAGAATTAGAATGTCTGTTTTTGTTTGCCTGCTGAAGGACTGTGTTACAGTTTCTGTCCATTTTTTTATTGCTGAAAGAGTTACTTTAGCTGAACTTTTGATTGGGTCAGTTATTTCATCAGTATTTGATAACTCTCTTTTCTTACCTTGATTTCCTGGTCTAAAGTGTTTATTGCTGAAGGTGTTTGTGATAGTCCTGCAGAATTCTTACTTATAGTAAGAATATTGAGCTGGAAATGGCTTCCTAGGATTCTCAGTCTTGTCCCTTGGTATAGGAAGCCAGATGTTGTATACTTGCTATATAATTTGTACCTCAAAATAAACAAGAGCTGACTTAAGGACGGTTAGTTTTTTACTTCCATTATTAGAGTTAGGAGAAGGTTTCCAGCTTTCAGAACATTCAGGATATTGAAAGCCTTCAAATTGCCAGCCTAACATTTCGAAGGGCCATTTCATGCCCACTTTTTTAATGATAATTGCAGAGTTTGCCTTATGGCTCTTTGCTCATGTTTATTACTCTCATGCTTTTATGACCAGGAGTTATGGCACTTACTGCCTCTTCAGGCAGGTAAGCAAACAAAGCTGCTGGTCTGTGTTCAGTGCTCAGTTTTCCACTCTCCTGGTCCCCCCAGACTGTGCCTGCTCTGCACTCTTGGCTCACATCTGAGCTGGGTTGCACCTTGGCTTGCCGGCAGCCAGCACTGTTAAACCAGCATGGACACAGCGTCCCTTAGGATCTCCGTGGATCCTCCAGCACCCCTGAAGTCTCCGGTGAGTTTGGCTGCTGTGCTTGCCTTTGGTTTGCAGTTGGAGTTGTTAATCAGAGCAAAAAAACGTGGTTTGAGAAACTATCCTTCGTCATCTTGCTGTTGTTTGCAGCTGAGGCTGCACGGAACGACTTGTTTCATCCTCCATTTCCTGCCTCGGAAGCCTCGTGGTCCTGCCTTTCATTTTGGACCTGGTGCTCCTGTGTCACTGCCCACTGGGTCTCCACCTCTGCTCTGTGCCACTCACGCTCTGCTACAGCCTACTCATAGTCCACAGTGAGTCCTTTGCACTGATCCTGGCTCAGAAGTCATAATTCCAGGTCCAGGACCACTGCTAGTGATCAGAAAACATAATTTTTTCTTTGTTTTTTTTTTTTTAATTTTGATAATTTTCAACTTGGAGTGAAGTGCACCAGGTCACTGCATCCTGGCAAGCACTGAGCTCGCAGTTGCAAGGTAGAGCTCGCCATCTGTTGCCATTTTCTACCCAAAACTGCCTTCCTTTCCTTGCCCGAATCTGAATCCGTCTTCCTTAAGCAGGGCACGCACAGTAATTAGGTGAGTTTTCCAGGCAGCCATAAATTGGGGTCACAGTTGCTTTATTTAGCAGGTGTGTCACTCTGATGACCCGCGGTCACTTTGTAATGAGCTGGGATATTTCCTCCTTCGTAGTTTCCAAATTAGGGAGCTGTTTACCTGCTGGGAATATTTATTATACCCAGGTATATGACTGTGCATCTTCTATGTTTGAAATTGTTTAAGTCTGTGAGATTATCCAGTTCTTTTTGTAGAGACTCCTGATTCTCAAAATCAAGAAAACATCAACAAAAGACAGGATTGCTAATGAAAAAACAGCAAACCAACCCCAAATTTATCCCCAAACCTGATGAATTTGTAACTCTAAGCATCTGCAGGTATCTGTCAACAAAGATTGTGACACGTGGAGAACTTAGTGGAGTCCATGTGTTGAAAAAAGTTGGATTTTTGTGTGTTCTCTTTTATCAAGATTTAAAAAATGTCCCAGGATATATTGGTGGATTTAAAAAGCAGATGGTGAGGTCCAGTTCTTCCTGAAGGCATTTCAGCTCACTCAGTGAGGTAAACCAGACAGAGATCCTGAAGATTGGAGAATGGAGAAAGTAGAGAATTTGTTTCCATCAGTGGTATCAGAGCTGATAGGAGAGTGGTTGCATTTTTGTATTATTTGGGGAGAAATAATGAGAGCTTCAAATCCAAATGTTTGGCAAAGTACGTCAGAGAAGAAACAACAAAAAGAATGGAAAAGGGACTAAGCCTGCTTTAAAAGATGAGAAGGTAAATAAAACCTGCAAGGCACTTTAAGACATGTCAAACAGTGATAGATAAATATCAAAAGATTCTTTAGTCAATTGACATCTAAAACAGAACAGGGAAGCAGAGCTGTCATTGCAGGTGATGGCATTTAACAGTTGGTTCAGTCCTTTGTAAGGACATGGGGAATAAGGCAGGATAATTAATGGACAAGGATGGTTTAGAAACTGGACAAGAAGTAGTGACAGGTAGTTTTGGAAATAGATGGAAAGGGCTGGGTTGGAGAACACATGAATTTTTGGTCATGAGGGGTCACATCATCCCCCTGGTGGGGCTTGGCACGACAGAGTTGAGATTCAAAATGAAGCATAAAAATCACTGATATTGTGACATTGCAGGGGAGTTCTCACTGCTTGGAGTGTATTTTAAACCTGCAAAACCTGATTCCTTTTATCTGTAGTCTAACTGGTAAGCGTTGAGTGAACAGTGAACACTTGAAAAGAAATAGAAATATTATTGCCCTTTCTCCCTCTGTCATTGTGTGGTGTTTACATGAGGCTGTGAGGTCACTGCCTTCCGGCACGAGCCACTTCCTGAAAAACTCTCTTCTACGTGGTTAAGCCTAAAAATGCACTTCTTAGAAAAACTCAGCTGATTTTGTTTGCCCTCCTCCTGCTGCTGCTGCCTGTCCCCCTGACTTCTGCCTCTACTCCAGAGCTTGGGTAGCGGTGAAGAACAGTGATCCCATGGGGTGAAGGTAACACCGCAGAGGGCACGGGATGTTCTGGAGAAGGTACCGGAGGGAAATTGAGTTCCCAAAATCCAGAGCAGACAGCGAGAGCACGGAAACAACTCAAACATGCGGTCTGACGTGTGGAAAGTATTGAGAGTCCCAGGCTTCAGCAAACTGAGTCATGCATTGACAAGCGATGCAGTTAGGTTTAAAACAATGGGGTAAAACCAGCATCAGCAACTCTGTGTTGTGTTCTTGTTCTCCTCTTGAGTCCCGAGCATGTAAAAAGCAATCAGTTACTTGGAAAAACTGTGAAAATTAATTAGTTTTTTTAATGCAAACTGCCCCCTGTCAGGGGCTTCTAAACTTGTAGGTTTGGGAGTCACAGGATCATTAAAGTTGGAAAAGACCTCTGAGCTGGTCCCTCAGCACTGGGGTAAAAAACATGTCCCCAAAGTGCCACATCTACGTGGTTTTTAAACCTCTCTAAGGATAGTGACTCCAGCAGTGCCCTGGGCAGGCTGTTCCAGTGCTTGACAACCCTTTTGGTGAAGAAATCTTCCCTAATATTCAACCTAGACCTCAACTTGAGGCGCTTTCCTGTTATCCTGTGGCTTGTTTTGGGAGATGGAAGCAACCATCAAATTTTGAGGGGATTTGGCAGTCAAAAGCAATGAGAATAAATACGTGTGTGATGAAGGAAAGAGGCAGCCAAACTTTATTGCTCGTTACACAGAACTTGGTTTGGGATTGTATAATATTGATTGTGTGAAGGAGATTGTTTGGACCAAAATGCTTCCTTAGAAGTGAATTGTTGTCCTTAGAGTTAGCACAAATCAACTAAACTGTGGCAGGTCAGCGTGTGTTGGAACCAAGGAAGATGGAGAGCACGTCTGAAGGGGAAATTAGAATTCTGGGTAGTTTTAATAGAGTTAATAGAGTTACTTCTGAGGGGGTTTTCCCCCTCCTTTTTAAAAAATAATATTTATTTTTTCATCTTCTATTATTTTTTAAGAGCAGTTTGGATGAACTGAAATAATTCAGAAATGTAATTAGTTTGGTTTTTTTCTCTAAATAACAGTATAATTCTAAAAGGCCTGGTTGACATTTTTGAGTTGAATATTCTGTTTTATTCTGTGGGGGTTTTCCCCTTAATACTGATAAATATTAATAATAAATACTTACTGGCTAAAATGCTAGCTAAGGCTAATACCTGGACTAGCAGAGTAATGGCTAACTAGAACATCTTTAAAGGAGTGCTTTGATTTATAAATGGTACAAGTTTTGCAGTATGTGAAGTTACAGAGGCTCTGCTTTGAAAATCATGTGTCACTTTGAAGGTGGATATAAGTGTGAATATTTGGATTTAGAAATGCACTCCTTCATTCCAAATCAAGTGATTCTGTACGATGACCATGAACAATATATTGAAACTTGCCAGACTTCACAAAAATAATAACCATGGGAAATTCTTAAATGCAGATAGTGCTTAAATTTACAAGCACTTGAACAATAATGTGGTTTTAGCCAGCCATCATGCTGTTTTATAACAGCTATAAATTCTCTCTATTTCCAGAAAGACGTGCAGCCTGTCAGCTTAAAGTTGGCTACATTCCTATAAATTTCCATGGTAATTTTATTGGTAATTAGCATTTGTCAATAGCTTGTCTGTCATAGCCCTTGCGTGTCTCAAACCTCTTCTGCCTCTACAGCAATCGGTTTTCAGATTTCTAAAGCTAAACTTGGTGGCTTTTATCACCTCTGTAGGAAGGACATGGGGTATAAACTCCCTTGAGGTGCCTGTGTTGACTGTCCTGTTGATATTGTTTCTTCTTTGTTGTTGTCTGAGTCTTAAACTTGTGGCTTTGGAACCAGCATTGGTCAGTGTGTTCTTAGCTCTGGTGTGTGTTTCCTTTTATCCTGGGGCGGATGCAGAAGGGTGGTAAGAACTGCAGGTGTTCATTCACACCGTGCTCGTGGGAAGTATTAATCCCAGAAGTTGTCCAGGTGGACTTCCAGTTGGGTCTGGTAGAGCCCTGGATGAGTTCTGCATCTCCCTCTAGCCTGATGGTGTCATTCAGTTGAGATAATCTGGGAATATCTCATTGAATCAGTTTTTCCCAGTTTTCTGGTCGGTGCGTGTTCACCTGACATGTGGGAAAAAATAAAATCAGATAAAGTTCTTCTGTAGGAGCAAGAAGATGAAATTCCATAACCTGTGATAGAAAAGGACCTGCATAAAGTGACCTGAAAGCTTTTGACCTGCAGAGTTTCAGTCCAGCTGCCGTGTAGAAATGGACTTGAAGTTCATGGCTCTTCAGTAATTATCGCATTACATGTTTATTCACACATAAATTGCCTCATCTTTGAAACCAGCACACAGACTAAGCTGAAAATTGTGTTGCAGTCTGCTGGTTTTCTGCGTTGCTTGAAAACCTAAACCTTGGAGTACTTTGCAAAGGGCTGTTCAGCCTTGGTGTGCTCTTCTGGAACACGAAATTGCTTTATTGGTCTTGCATTTGGTCCTCGGTAGTTGCTGGTTATCGTCACGTCTTCATCGCGTTCCCAGCGGACGGTGGTGTTGAGCTTTTATTTGCACGAGGAACAGCCAGCAGCGTACGGCCTGACAGCTGGAATTTCCCCAAAAAATAGAAGTAAACTGAAGCAAATGAGGAGTTAAATCCAAGGACAGGAGCTCCCGGCAGCGGATCAGTGCAGTTTCAGAGAGTTAGCGCTAGGAGGACACACAGACCGTGATATTGAGGAACTGATTGTGCACCTTCTCCTTTTAACTGGTTCTCTATGGGGAAATTGCGTCTCGAGCGGTTGCCGTATAATAACGTGTTAATTAAGATACTGTGTTTTACTTGGAATTAAAGAAGAGATCTGTCTGATGAGCAGAGACCTGAGTGTGATGACATCGGGAGTTCTCCCAGAGATTGCTTCGTCGGTCGATCGGAGGAGCACTTACTCCCTCGCCAGCCAGGAATAGGTGACATTTAGGGACAAGTGACCCCTCTCTTTATCATTTACTTCCCAGTTCTGTGTTGCAGGAATGCCTCATCCCTTTTCCCAAAATGTTTGCGGTGTTCCTGCCTGGGCAGGACTCTCTGTGCCATGGATCAGTGGCTGGGATTTGATGCAGCAGTTGCTGTAATCTTCACTTAATCTGTTCGTGATCTTTCACAGTGTTTGCAAATAGCTTTTCTTTTATTTGTCTATATGTGTTTACTTAAGTCCTGATGTACAGTGTCTGTGTCGGGTTGAGTAATATGGAAATTAGTCTAATTGATTTAAATAGTTTGTAGACTGCCCATGTTGCTGAGGCAAGCTGTTACCTAATAAAGACTTCGGAATCTGACTCCTTCTGTATAGAATCATTATTGATATCACACATGCAGACAAAGATGATAACTGAAGCATATGCTTCAAATAAAATGACACGAGAAAATGAAAAATGGTTCAGATTTGAAGTTAGTGAAGGATGCACGGAAATAACACCAGATGGAGAGAAAGAGAAACTAAGACACGGATTATTAATAAGTGTGATGTGTTACTGTTGTATAGAACGGAGTCTTACAGGCTCCCAGTGTGTCAAACTCATTGTGACTTCTGTAAGACCTGCTGTGATGTGCAGAAGTGAAAATGCATCGCTGACCCTTCCAAAGTCATGATCCCTTAGGCTGCAAAAAAAGAGCAGAACCCAGTTTTGGTTGACTTGGGAAAACTTAGTAATTGTTTTGCCCTGGTATAGCTGGGCAAGAGTGAATGATACCCTAATAAAAAATAATACTTGTGGAATTAATGTGGTTTTACATCTCTGGCTTCATAAACTTATTTCACTGGGAGACATTTTCCTCAATATTGAAGTTTGTTTCTGTAGTTCCATTTTGTGAGACTGAACAACAAACCACTGAATCTCCCTTTGATAAAACCTGTGGTCTGGAATTGTCGCTTAGTTCCTTTGTTAACATTTCTGTGTTTGAACACCCTTGCTCACCTTGCCCTCGATGTCTGTGTCTAGCACACTTTGATTTTTCACACCTCTCGCGGTGTTTCTTTCATCCTTGCAGCAAATCCTGCTTTTTAGTTTTCCTGCAGACTAAAGTGCCTGTCCATCCATTTGTATGCCCTCAGCTCACACGACTTGGTTGTTCTTTTTTGTGGGAATCAGTCTCTGCTTTATAACAAAAACTTCTCCATGAGACCCCTAATTGTTGGACAAGCACCCAGCCAGGTTCCAGACTCAGTCTGTGCCGACTTATGGACAAGACTCTGCAGATCTCGGGCTGCAGCCCCTTGGATCAATTAATTCTTCATTTGAGCTGAACTGCAGGTTTGTCAAGGCAACATTTTATTTTCTGACCCTGCAGAGGTTTTCTGTGGTTTGCAGAACTTTCTAGAAGTCTGTGCTAGGACTTGACTGAGCAAAGAAATTCTTTTTACTATGTAAATTTTAATGACTGAGGCTTCTCAGTGTGGCTTTATTAAAAAGAAATTTTAACCCCTCAGCCTGAGAATACCCTGCAGTGCTCTAAACAGTGATTGATATACGAGCAGAAATAGTGTGTAATGCTTCTTCTTATGTCCTTAGGGATCTCTGCTGTTTTTTGGGTGATACAGTTAGAATTATGTAAACTTTAGAGCAGAGAAAGTAGAGAGCCCATATTACTACCCAGGGAAAAGATGATGATCCTTTCTATTTTAATGGGGAGAATAAGGGTAAGGCTGCAAGACTTCATGTTAATTGGGGAATGTTCAAAATGAGGAGTGGGGTTTGTTGGGGGTTTCTTCTGTTGGTTTTGGTTTTTTTTCTATTTTTTTATTCTCCCCAAAAAAGCTGGGTGAAATACTGAGGAATTGCACTGAACTACCAGAATAAGATAAGTTGCTCTGAGGATGAATTAATACTGAAGTGCATTTCTGGTTCACGCTAGGGAATAGTTGGTACTGTGAGGGCATTGACTCTGAGAGTGATTATAGTACCATGGAATATTTGCACAGTTCTCTAAAGGCAATATTGTTTTCGTAGGGAAGTGGGGTTTTGATTATTCAGACCCTTTAAAATAAAAATTGCTTTCCAAATGACATTGAATTACGCAAATTTAACAACACAGAGATTATTAACCTTTGGCTAAAGGTGACTCCTTTGGAAGCCATTCAAGGCGTCACATTAAGATAATCACTGAGCTTTTGAGAGTTACCAAACCAGATCAATAGTGGGATTTTTTGTTCTGCGAGTAACACCAAATTCAATAATGTCTCATAAACCCAGCAGATGGACAGCTGGGCCAGGCTGGGAAGCAGGGGCAGGGCAGGATGGAGGGAGGCAGGAGGCTGCAGCAGGCGACCATCTGATGGGCCAGGCACTTCAAAAGGAGCAGTGGCTTCAAAAGGAGCGGGGCAGATGGCACGGATCCCACCGGGAGCATCGGCGTTCGTAGGGCAGCGCGTTGGCATCCCGTGGGCATCCACCACCAGGAGTGTACTCAGCCCTGAAATCCTGGGTTTTGCAGCCCCGTGAGGTGTCACAAAGAGCAGACCAGGTGGGAAGCAGCTTCCAAAGTGGATAAATGTGAGCTGGAGAAAGGGAGTTGTTGAAGTGAGGCAGGGGCTGAGAAAGTTTGGGATGTGCAGAATTAGAGGGTTGTTGCCTATCAGCTTTTCCCAGCTGGTGGCCAAAACTGGACTGCTTCTTCCTAGGTTTATTTCAAGAATAAACTAAGGTTAAAACATGTAGTTTTCTCTAACCAGAAGACAAAAAACAAAACAAAACAAAACCCAAAAAAAGAAAACCAAAGGGACGGGCTTTGCTTGTCCCCACAACTCGAAGGATTTTGGTGCTGTTTCAGTGAGTAATCAGCTTTGCTGTAGAACTGCATTAGCACTGCTGGAAAACGCTGGGTATTGCCAAAAATAGCATCTTATATTTGATAAAGGTGAAGAGAACGGGATCCTGGCATTGTGGAGTGGTGTAGGATTTGATGTAGCTTCTCTCCTATAGCCAGTTTCTGCTTTTACAACCCTAAGAGTAAGAAACCAGTTCTGTATAGTTCTAACAAAATTTCTAAGGAATTATCTTCATTTATTTTTTAAAGAGTCTAAGGATAAAGCAGAAATCATACAATTTATTTTACAATCATAACAAACAATTAAAGGATTATTTCAACAGCTTTCCAGATGTAAATGTCTTCATATTTCTATATTCAGTAGTTGATAGTTCTTTTTGTCTTACTGTACATTGAAACCATTTTGTCATCTTTCCCCCCCCCCCCTTTGGGTTTTTTTTGTATCTGAAAATGTTCAGATTTTCTGTTTTTAAGTGCCACAAGTGGCAGCAGCATTGGGGCACTGGGTGAGCTTGGGAATGGCAATGAACTGTGCCTCGTGTGGTTGTCAGTGTTGGAACATAACCTTTTGTTTGGACCAAAAAGAGTTGTTACAGCAGCAAAGCAGTGTCCCCACTTGTGTCTGCAGTGTCTGTACAGCCCTGTAAATAGTTCTGGGAGCTGGAGCAGAGAGGTTCATGTTCTGCCTGAGGACGAGCGTTACCTGCATCCATCTGATGTGCAGTTTGGGTGGAGATCCAGGGGGCAGGAGCCCCACGGAGAGCCTTGGGTGGCAGGACAGTGTTTGTATGCTTATTTTTTAATTCTGTAGGTGCTGCAGCCCAGTGGAGCTGGCTTATTGAAGATGAAAGGTAATTGAACCAACATGGGATTAAATAAGGCTTTCCCATCTCTCCATGTGACCCGTCTTAGCAGCTTTTAACCAAACAGTGGAAAAGTACAGAGTGTGTTCGTGGCCATTTGGCAGTCGGTGTCTCCAGACACCATTTCCAGGGCCTTCAGTTGTTCCTGTTCATTTGCATTAGCTGCTATCAGTTTGCTGAATTTGATAACATTATTTGATGTTATTTGATAGCACAGCCTCCAATTTTAAGTTGGAACAGAGAGTGGCAGAAAGGAGAAGGAGAATGAAGGGAAGACAGCAGTGTTCACCCTCTGTGTTGTGAACAGAATAGAATCTTGCGTAGAAATAAATTGAGTCAATGCTTGTGTAGAACTGCTCAGGTCATGGAGCCTCAAGTGGTTTTCCTTCCAACAGAAATAGTGTAAATTGTTATCCAGAGAGAGCTTCCCAAGTCCATTTATTCCCAGTTATCTCGGAGTTTTGGGGCACTGCTTTAACAACAGGACTGATAAGTTCCAGTGGAATAAAGTCTCCGTGATTCAAAAGATGTTTTGAAATTTCTTGGAAGAGGAAGGGTGACTGACATAAATGCATCTGAACAGGAAAGGAAGGATGTGATTCCTGGTATTGTTCAGGGTATTTTTCTCTTCTGTGGAATACAGCTGAATCACGAACAGGAATGGCAAGGTTTGGGAGGGAGTGCAGTGATCGGACTTGACAGTGCTCAGGGAGTCAAACCCTTTGCTGACACCAGATCCAAGCACATGTTAAAACAGCCCAGGAGCTTTTCTGGATCTTCACGTGTCAAATATTCAGTAATAGGTAATTTTCTTATTCGTTCTGTTAAGAAAACATTGGAGTTGATTCACATGTTTTTTGTGTTTTGGTTTTTTGTTTGTTTTAAATGTAGGAAATACTTGGCAAGTGATCATGGGGAGTAATGTTAGGTGTTTTAGTCTTGCAGATGTTGTTGTGTGGGTAATAATATTGTCTAGCTATAAGGAGAAAGTCTCCAAAAAAGTAAAAAAAAAAACCAAAATCATAGTAGATTGATGTAGGATATAATTCCCTATCTGTAAAGATGGACCTTGTGGTTTCAGAGTGCTTCAGGCTGACCTCTCCCCGTGCCTGTGCTGTGCTCTGAGAGGTCCCAGGTAGTTTGGGTTTGAGCTCCTGACACCCCGTTACACTCTGAGAACAAATCTGCTGCTCACAGGTCACGGAGCTGTCACGGATGGGAAGGTGGAATCGGGGGAGCTGCTGAATATTTTGCATAAGAGAGATTGTGCTTCTCTGCCTGCTCTCTTCTCTCGGAGATCCTTGTCTGTCTGTGGTTTCCTGGCTTAGGTATAAAAGACTCGGCAGTTTCAGGAAATCAAATCAGATGTGATGGTTCATTTCTCTCAGGGAATGAAGAAATATCATCTTTTCAACAGAGGGAGGTTGTGGTCAGACCAGGAGGGCAGAATGTCCTCGGTGTCGTTTCCTTGGCTGATGACCACGGGGTCACCGTGTCTTTAATTAATATTCTGGAATTGCGTGTGTGATTTTTGATACCAGAAGTACAAATCTTCCTTTTGCCAAGTGTTTAACTTTTTGGACAGGACTGTGGCATTGAAACCACCCAGGAGAAGCCTACACTTGGCAGTGAGATTGATCCCTCTGGACTCCAGGAACAGCAGGGAGTGACTGATCCGAGCAGGTCACTCTATTATGGGCTCTTTATTGTCAGTGCAGGGTTACCTTCAGAAGTTTGGGATGGGGTTCTTCATTTTCTCATGGAGGGGTTGGGTTTAGTGAAATGAGCCATACTGAAGGCTACAGTAGTTTAACTACATCTCCTTTACCTTCAGCTGGTGTTTGATGTGGACGGGTGAGGTAAATGCCAGTATTCTGTGATGCAATTACTGTGCTTTGTAGGAAATCTGGGTTAATACAGGTGTGCTGGTTCTCTGTGGAGATCTGTAGAATTCAGGCTCTTCTGTCTTCCAAAATGAAACCAGTATGTGGCAAAACAGGCTTTTGCAGGCAGAATGGATTATTATGAATATTGTGCTTTTCCTTTTTTTGTATGTATATTGATGTAGAATCTTTCTTGGGTTGTAAGAATTGAACTGAGCATTTAGAGGGGAATGTACTGGGTTAGAATAAAACTAGTCTGCCTGTTCTAAATACATAATAGCACAGTGCTACCTTGGTCACTTTGTCATTAAAGTCCCCAAAATAGTCTCGATGAGTTTTATTATGTTCTTGTAATCAGACTCTGCAATGCAGTTGACTGTAGTCTTAAAATACTCGTATGGATTGATTAAAGAGGTGCTGAGTTACAGGGCTGTGCTCTGATGTTCCCAGATGACTTGGCCATCCCTGGACATGTGATCTGCTGTTGAAGCGGGG
>VWZF01006302.1:0-130904 GCA_013396755.1 Sclerurus mexicanus | reverse complement strand
GGGGGGGGGGGGGGGGGGAAGTTAAAATTGTGTCATATTGGTGAAATTGGAGTTTTTATTGGAAGGTTTGGATGTGCACTGAAATGGTTAGGTAGGATCTCCTGGTGCTTGGTTTACACATAGGTGTAAATTTTGAATGGGGTGGGGTGGGGTGGAGTGGAGTGGGCTAGAATAGAATAGAATAGAATAGAATAGAATAGAATAGAATAGAATAGAATAGAATATCTCAGTTGGAAGGGACTTGTGATCATCTAGTCCAGCTGCCTGAACAGTTCAGGGCTGGCCAAAAAGTTAAAAATCCAGGTCATTGACAAATACATTGAATAGGACTGGCCCTGGGATTGATTCCTGAGGGACACTGCTGGTGACAGTCACCAGCCAAGCTGGAGCCCTTTTGAGCTCTGCCCTTTAGACGTTCATCCCCCAGCAACCTGCTCATCCCACAGTTGGACAGCTTGTCCAGAAGGATGTTGAGAGTACAAAAGCCTTGCTAAAATCCAGAAAAACCACGCCCATTTCATCCCCTGGGCCAGGTGACCTTATTGTGGATGGGTATCAGGTTAACTAATGTGTGTTGACTGTGCCTGACAGTTGTATTCTTCTTTAAAAGACTCTCAGTAGCACCCAGTATTATCCTTTCCACGTTTTTCCCAGGAGTTGTGGTAGGACTAACAGGTTTGTCCTGGTTTTGGCTGTGATGGAGTTAGTTTTCCCAAGCAGCTGGTGCAGCGCCGTGTTTTGGATTTAGTGTGAGAACAACGCTGATAACACCCTGATGTTTTAGTTGTTGCTAAGTAGTGGTGACTCCGGGGCAAAGATTTTAATTTCCCAGGAGGTGCATGGCTGGGACAGCTGACCTGAGCTGGACAAAGGGGTATTCCATACCATAGGACATCAATCCCAGGATATAAAGTAGGGAATGCTGTCAGGATGGAGTGGGCAGTGGTCAGTGGGTGGTGAGCACTGGTCCTGTGCATCATTTATTTCCCCTCTTTTTGGTATCTCCCTTCTCATTACTATTATATTTCACTTTATATAAATTACTAAACTGTTCTTATCTCAATGCAAGGCTTTTAACTTCTTCCAGTTCTCCTCCTCATCCCACTGCACCGGGAATGAGGGGCTGTGTGGAACTTAGTTCCTGGCTGGCATTAAAACCACGGCAGCTCCTGGTGTTGGTTCTTCTAGGATTATTTTCTGCACATGTAGATGTCTCTTGCAGAGAGTTTAATTACCATGGCTTATTTTAGGGATCATATTGATGACATGGGTGAGCAGAAGGAAAGGGAATGGGGTTGTCATGACTACTGTGATTTTTATGTGTTTTTTTTTAATTTTTGTACTTCTATTTAAAAATATTTTTTCTCTCTAAATTTTTAGGGATAAAAAATGTCCTTTGCTGATGGTAAATTACTGGTCATACTTCAGAGTCTCCTAATTCTACCAGAGGCAGTTTTTGAAGATGTTTTTTTCTGGAAATCAGAAAGGGTGAAAAGAAAGGGCATTCTCTTGGCAACATACATAAAGGAAAACTGGGTTAGTTTAATACTCACGTCATAGTTGAGTACAACTTACCGTGTTGCATGATTTGTTTCAAATCAGGTGGTTTTGCATGGAGTTTCTCAGAAAATTTTAAAATGCTGGTAACTATTGCTTGAACTAGTAAATTCCTGCTAGCTTGCAGCTGCTGTCACTACTATTCCTAGCAATAATTTCATTGTTTTATTGAAAACAATATAATTGCTTTTGCACTAGTAGATCTTGCAATGCTCATGCCTTAGTTGTGGTTAAAAATGAGTTTCTCTTGAGGAACTGAATCAGGCCTGTAATTATTATTTAGCAGAGGGAAGAGTGAAGTAATTTAAGGTATTTTCAGTCGTGAGAGGGAGCAAATTAACTTCTTGATGACTAATGGAGTAAATATACTCCTCTAATGCACAGGAGTGGGTGTCTTTTGTTTTGTGGGTCCATTCATTCCTGACCTTTGCATTACTTGGACCATAAACATGGATATGGGTCAGAATTCCAGTGCCATCCGTGTGTTATCAGCATTGCTCAAACAGGGATCCTTTTACACTGAACTTAAAAAAGAGAAGGAATTTTCTTGGGGTGTTTTTTTTTTTCCTGAACGTGTCCATTTACTAAAAAAACAGAAGAATCTTGCCTAGTTTATCCCTAAACATACATATTTATGTGATTAGTACCTCCACAGTTCCCTACTGAGTTTGATTTATGCCCCTGGCCTCCTTTATGTGCTTCCTTGGCAGCGTGAGCAGTGTCTCTGCCCTGATTCCCAAGCTACTTTAAGCCTGGGTTGGTGATATAACCAGATCAGCCCAAGCTGGAAAATGGGTTAATTTGTCCTTTTTCTCAGCCTAACAAATCAGCCCTTGCTGAATTGCCTGGTACATGAGTAGGCTGCCACTTGTCCCCCTAGTTGCTCAATCTCATTCTTAAACAGTCTGGCAGTCAGTGTTGGAATTAAACAGCAGAGAAATTATTCCTCAGTCATCCATAGGTTGCTGGCGTCTCTTTAATGTCTTTTTGTACATTTAGTGGAGGCTGATAATTTCAGGTCTTAATTTTGTAAAAGAGTGAAATGCCTTTTTTTTTTGTTTTGGGTTATTAGGAACAACATTGAAAGTATTTTTTTTTGTGAACCCTGGTTAATATTATTGAATAATAAAAATAGTAAAAGGAGTCTTGTATGGCAGTGGATTTTTATGGCATCCTGTGTCCATGTCCACTCTGTGTAATTCATTCAGCTGAAGAGTTTGTGTCTCAAGTCCCACAACTGAGCCACTTAAAAGAGCAAAATCTAAACAGAGGCTGTGAGTTTGGAGAAAGTGTAGAAGGACTTCAAATCCTCGTGATGGTTGAGATGTTTTTGTGCAATGTCTTTATTCAGAGTTGGTTTTCAAGGTGTGTGAAGCCAGACAGCATCGGGGTGAGAAGGGATGGTCTCGTCTCTCTCATCCCTCCGTGCTCATCGTGTGCATCCACGGCTCTTCTCCCCTCCACTCCATGGTCCGTGTCACGTTGGATTTAAAAGTGCAGTTTGCCAGTAGTAGGGACTAACTCCTCTTTCCTGAAAGGCACTGGTCACACAGAAACCAGGAGAGGATTTTAAAAAAAATCCCATTTCCCTGCCCTGTACCTTCTTGCTTTATTTCTGCTCCTCTGACAGGTGTTGCTGTATAAGTCAACTCCATTACAGTCAAATGAGCGCAGTCTTTATTTTAAGGTGAAAATAGGATTTTGGCAGAAGTTGGCAGCGCTAGAAAAATCGCTCCTACACTTGCCCTGAGTGGATTGTTTCTTTCCAGGGGGTGTGTGTATGTGACAGAGGCTGGAAAATTGGGATGAGTGTGTGTGGGCACTGGCAAGGGGCCACAGTCTTGGGGCCGTGCTCTGTATCGTCTCTTCCTCCTCTCCCTGTCTTGCAAAACGTATAGGCTTAGCTGTATAAAATAATACATTCATTTCAAAATTGTGCTAAATGAGCTCATCTCAGTCACTCAGCACTTAGGAAATGCTGCCAAGTGCTACACGTCTTGTAAATTTAGAGGGGTTTTTTGGATTTTTTTTTTGTGTGCAAAGGATGGAATACTACACAGCTACTGAGGCAGAGAGAACAGCATCTTCCCTTCACCCGTAGCATGCAGAACCACGAAGGAAGATGCTGAAAACCAAGATTCCTAATTTGACCCTCCTACTTAGAGCTTCCCAGCGTGCAGATTCCCGACTCACGGAGCCTGTCTGCTCGTGGCAGGCAAAATTATCATTCCCTGCACTCCCAGCAGAGGGTTTTGACGAGGTCGGTGACCAGCTCTGGCACAGCACAGCTCCTTCTCCCTTCCTTCTCCGTCTC
Source organism: Sclerurus mexicanus (assembly GCA_013396755.1). Taxonomy (NCBI): domain Eukaryota; kingdom Metazoa; phylum Chordata; class Aves; order Passeriformes; family Furnariidae; genus Sclerurus; species Sclerurus mexicanus. The sequence continues at coordinate 127,033 of VWZF01006302.1, read as the reverse complement.
CTCCAGCTTGGAACCAGGAGCAAGCCACTCTTCTGCTGCTTCCCTCCTAACGAGGTACGAATTCCAGATCAAATGTTAGAGCTGCTTGTTTCTGCATGAAGAAAACACATTCAACCCCTGGACTCGTTCCAGGCAGGGATATCGTTAGATTGGACTCTTGTGTTCCAAACTGTTAAAGCCTGATGGTCTGACACAGCCAAGGAAGGAGCTGAAATACATCAGCGTTTCGAAGATGCGAGGCAGAAGGAGCTGTTGGATAATTTAGTCTGACATTTAGGGTGCTGCAGGTCATTATGTGTAACTGCTGCTCCCTGGGTTGGGCTCAGTAGCTCATGCTTGACTGAAAAATGAAAAATTAGCAGGCTTTCACTGACAGTGTTTTTCAGTAAGGCAGGCTGGCTTATTTGGGAGTTACTTAGAAATGAGGATTTCAACATCTCTCTTAGTAATTTGTTCTATTGGATAAACAGTCTGTGCTTTCTTCTTTCCTTTTTATTTTTTTCTTTGTTGTTGTTGTGTTTTGCTGCGTTTCTGACTTGAATATGTCTAGTTCTCCGTAGTTTCATGGGAATTTGAAGCTGGCATAAAGTGGCACTGCTGCTGAAAGAAGCAGTCAGCATCTCCCGGCTCCTGCCTGGATGCCAGCTGGCACGGCTGGAGCACTGGCCCCTGGTCCTGGCCTGGTGTTCCTACAGCTGTGAGCGAACCCACTGCAGAACCAACAACAACAGCAGCAGCAAAATCATCTTTGTGCAGGGCCAGCACCAAGATCTGGATCGTAGCACAGCTGCACGAAGAGGGAATGGGTAGTCGGGGAGGAGAAATGGGTGAAGGTGGCTTCATCAGCAGGTGGGCAAACCCTAGGGTTACTTTCACCTGTTGGTTCTTGGCCTTTTCCTGCTGGGAATAATGCTGGTTCTTGGCCTTTTCCTGCTGGGAATAACGCTGGCTCGTGTTCTCTGCAGCCAGCAATGTCTCTGCGTCTGTGGGTTGGTGCTCAGGGTGTTAAAACATCACAACTTCGCAACCAGGTGTTCATCAGAACACTGGAATAATTAATAAAAGTGGTTATTTGATATAGCAGAGGCCGTTCAGAGTCCGATGTTATCTAGGTATTAACATTTATTTTGTTGATAAGCTTTTAGTGTCTGTGTTGCAGTAATTGGTAACTAATGCACAAGGGAGAAGGGCTTTGGATTGGTTTACTGGAGGGCTTATAAAGGGGGCAAATTAGTTTCAGCGTTAGCAGGTTGAAAATGAAAATTTTCAATATGTGAGAGCTGCGTTTAGTAAACTTTTTCTGAGAAATATACTTGGTCTTAAAGATACAAGTCGATATTTATCCTAAGACCTAGGTGCTGAACAATATGAACCTCACACTGAATAATTCTTTTTCTCTTCACTGGATGGTTGTTTCTCTTAGGAGAGTGTTGGATAGGACATACCTCTGCCAGCTCTCATGGTTTTACTACTCTCTGATGCTTCTAAATAAGAGCAGAGCATCTTGAACCTGTAAAAATCTAAGAGAAACACACATTATACCAACATTTTACTAGTTTATGTTCCCTCTGTGGGAAGGAAGGGCAAAGTTTCCTGAGATACGGAAGAAAGAGCTGGAGCTGTGAAGAACAAGATCCCAAGGACAAGTCAATCCCAGCAACACAGGGTTGTCTGGACAAGGGAACGGCTCCAAACCTGCACTGTCCCCACGGAACACTGTGGAGTTTGTCCCTGTGTAGCTGTGAACTAGAAATTCACAATATTCCAGTCCTCTGGAGCGTCACAGATTGATGTTATTCTCTATAGATGGGAAAAAAAATTTCTTCCAGATACTGCTGAGAAGTGTTGACTGATGGTTTTTTTTAGTGCTGTCAAAATAATTTTTTTTTTTTGCTTGCATTTCAATTCCCAGTGACTCTTACTATAGTCAAAGTTGTTACATAAAATTGGCCTGTATTTTCTTGCCAAAAGATTGCAGTATTGTTTAAGCAACAGTGCTGAATGGATGAAGCATAAAGTCATTATTCAGCACGCCGATTCCATGTCTCTTCTGGCAGCACAGTGCAAAAACTACTTGTACTTAACGCTAAAAAGTATTCCCTCCTCTTTTGAGATGGATTAATTTGATTTTGGGTAATCTGGTTGTGTGTTGTTCCATCAAGAGTTCAGTCCTGTTTGGTGCAGATCTCATTTTAATCATGGGAATTGATGAACTCTGCTGTAGAAGCTTGTTTTGTAGAAGGAATCTTCTTTATCCTCCCGTTTTTTTTAGGAACTCCCAACAAGCCAATCCATCAGAATTGTTGCCACCACTTCCGTGGGGAGCAGGGAGCCCCTTTTATTTGAGATCTGTCTGATCGCCAGTGTGCATTCGACTCTTAAACATCATTGAAGCGACCATCTGATTCTGGGCTGTGCTTGATGAAGCCTCTCGAAGCTGCCCCGAGGATGTTCTGCTGCTGCATCTCCACAGTTTTGGGTTCATGGCTGGACTCAGATGATCTTGGAGGTCTTTTCCCAGCCCAGATGATGCTGTGATTCCCTTCTTCAGGTGTCTTTATTTCTGCCGACTGAGCCCCCAGACTTTACCTTTCTTACCTGTCTTATTTCCCTTCCTGCCCTTGATCGTCCTGTCCCAGGCAGTGTCTTACGTCCCAATGGTGCTTTTTAAATCTATTTTTGTATAATCTTCCTGTTGAAACTATGGGAAAACTTGCTTGGCTGAATCCTTTCTGGCCACCTGTGATTTTTAGAGGGGAAATTCCCATATTTCTCATTTAAAACTCTCACTTTAGGTTTTCACTGAATAAAATTTTTTTGATCTTTTCTGTTCTTTTTCATCTCTGTTTCAGTATTCATTGTGCAGATGTGTCTTGGGCTGGTGAAGCTGTAAAGCAGCCAAGTTGTGATGATCTTCACTGGAGGTGGAATAGTTTAAAGGAGGCTTTGCAGTTTGATTTAGTTGTTTGCACTTCAAAATAAATTAAGAGAAAGATGCCTTTTTTGTTTACCAAAGATTTGCAAGTAAACCTTAAAACCCCATCACAGTAAGCAGCAAATAATTTTCTTTACAAAGTCTTTCCTTTCTGTGTGAATAGATGAGATTCTTGCAAGCCATTAAAGTTTTCAGAAGATTGCTGCTATTTTCTCCTTATTATATCTCAAATAGTAAAACATAAAAAATTATTGACAAGCTTTCTCAAAACAAAAAGGTACCCAGGTTTGACACCTCTTGCTAAAATGCCATTTAGGCTTCTTTTCAGGTGGAAAGTAAAGGATACAAAAAGGGAAGATCAGTAAACAGTGCTGACATAAGAGGATTTTTTAGATTTTTTTTTTAAAAAGAATCTCAAATGATTAATTGCTTCTGGAACCTTATTCCACTGCCTTTGGAGTCAGAGGGAGGCTTTAACTGGGTTTTCCCAAGGGGGCAGCGGGGCTCACTCTCACTGCGGTCCCTCTTTGCTGTTGTATCTTTGATATACAATACATATATTTTAGAAATACGCAAAATATTGAATTCAAAGTGACTTTTGTGCTTGGTTAAAGCCGCCTATGTGCCTCCTGCAGGTGCTAAAAGCACAGTTGTCAAGAAAGCATCAGTTTCCTGGTTCTCTAAGGAATGTTGTCGTGGCCGAGTATCAGTTTCATGCCCAGGCTTTTTTAAGCGAAAAAAGGTGGAACTAGAGGAACCAAAATCCCAAAAATGAACGGCCACTAAGTTTTCCAAACCTGTTAGTTGAGCTGTGGGCAAAACCAAGAAGAGGACAAAGAACTTTGCACTGAGAAGCACCGTCGTGGCTTGAATGTGCCTTACATGAACCAGATAGGAAATTCTACGGAGGAAAAGGGGAATTAAGAGCTTGGATCTTGTTAACTGAGGTTTTGGCTGCCTGGGCTTTTGGTCCTTTTGGAATACCCCAGCGTGGGCTGCACCGTGAGCGGTGTTTGGGTTCCTTGGTGAGTACAAAGTGGGGAGGGTTCCCTGTTCTGCTGCCCCGTGATGTATTTGCCATCAGGTGCATGTCTCTGGCAGGAGGGAGATGGTGAGATGGTGCATTCCCTGAGACCATCTGAGTGTATTTTTGGGGAGCAGCTTTTTGGAGGATTGGATGGAGACTGGGCAGAAAGGAGCCTTTGGCAGGAATGGGAACGGAGGAGGAAAACCAGCAGTGTTCAGACATGGAAACGACGACTTATTTCAGAGATGCAAAGGGATTTGCGAAATCAGGTTGTTCATGGATTGAGAATAAGCTTGGGAGGAAAAAAAAGTGAAACCAGAGTGGACCGGGGGAGTTACTGAAATGTATTTTATTCATTGTGCTTTTAGTTTTACTGTTCACCAGTGCCACGTTTTATGTATTTTGCTAATAACACGTAGCTCTGGAGTTTACAGTGCTTTTAGTGTTTAGTGATGCTCATTCCCAAGGAGAGAACAGGCAGCTCCTCCATCACTCAGTGACTCAGAGCCTCACTGCAGTGGTGAGAGAGGCAAGATGTGAACCTTGAGGCAGACCTGGGCTGGGAATGAGCAAAGATCTGTGTCCCCTGGAGACCGAGACACGAGATTTTATTCTGTGGCACCAAAATACTTCCTCAAGTCTAGAAAAGAGCTGCAGTGAGTGTGACATCCCTTTCTTCAAAGGCTTGGCCAAAAACTCAGCTGGTGGAGCTCCTTGGTCTGGATGTCTGTTGCACCTGAGAGGGACAAATGCTGCAGAAATTAAATGGAATCAGCGTCAGGCAGGGGATTATTCATCTCCTGGCTCTGATGAATGACCTTTATCTACAGAGACCCCAAGAACCAAGTCAGGTCACCAGACTGGCAGAGACAGAACTGGGGTTAAGAAGCTTGAGCAGGAGGAACATGGCAAAGATCCAGACTGTCTGAAGAGTATGTGATAAAATGATCATACTTAACATAATACACGTCTTAGAAAGGGTTCCAAAATATATATTTTTTTAATATGTCTAGCAAGACATCTCTTCCAGCCTTTGAAATTAATTACTTCCCGTGACTTGGTGAGGTTAAATGAAAGATGTAGTTCCATCACCTACTAAGTGAAGACTCCAGAAGTCATTTTACTGGAAGATCCCTTCAGAAAGGTGTAGGAGATGCTAGAAGAAGGCTTGCAGGACAACTTGTGAATTGATCTCAGGGTGGTACTGCTCTGAGAGTAAGGCACATGAAAATGGGAGGCGTTAGAGCCTCTTGAGAGCTGGATGTCCTGGTTTTGGAAACATCTTGGTGGGTTAAAAGGACTGACTCTGGGGAGTTGGTCAAGTACCAGGTTTGGCTGGAACAGTGATAGATGAACACTCTTGAGTTGGCATCGTAGATAAAAGTCTTCTCTCTGCCCTGTGAGAAGCAAAGAAATGAGATCGTGAGTGCGGAGTGAGATGTGCTTGAAATGTTAAGATGCCTGAGGCAGGGATGAAAAATGTCCCTTTCCTCAAAGGAAAGAGCCATCTGTGATAAAAGGGTCATTTTGAGGCTTTGGAGACTCTGGCAGAGACACTCCAGAGAACTGGGGCAGAAAAGGTGTTTTCTCCTGCATGAGAACATGAAGGCAATTAGAGCTGTAATTGTGAAGAGGAGGAACGGAGAAACGCTCTGGATATTCCACAGGGTGTTGGCACACCACTTCTGCAGGGAAAATCCCTAAAAATTCCTCAACAGATCAAACCTGATGGGCTGATAGGGAGGCAAGTTGTCTCTCCCAGAGGATGGATGGGTGGATGGATGGATGGATGAATGGCAGGCAAGCGTACCCTCAGCTGGCAGGACAGAAAACTTGTGTTCATCCTAAATTGAATCCAGAGAGGGTTAAATAGGTCTCACTCCTGGAAACTGCTGGGATAGGAGGGAAAGAAAATGCCTCATTCTTGTCAGGTCATTTCAGAAACTTTGTTCATAAAGGGGGAAAATTACATGACTGAAGGGGATGTGCAGTGGGAAGAAGGAAGGAAAAGCTATGGAACCCACCAGGAAGGAGACAACCCGTGTAGGACTGGTTTAAATGTGCTTTGTCCTTGGTGGGATTTGATCAGAGAGGGATGGAGAGGAGGAAAGTGGTTTCATGTTCTAATTTTCAATCAAGCAGATGATTGATGAAGGGAGGAAAGAGAGAAGGACCTGCCCTGGGAGGGCAAGGAGGTTTTTATTAACCATTTGATTTCTATTCCTTCACCTCAGGTCTTTTTCTGTGCAATAAATGCGTAATTACTGTAGTTTGTTCTATTAAAACTCAGCTGCAGGATTAACAAACATTCTTGTGTCTTTTGGGGGTCTTCATTGTGGAAGGGTGAAGGAAAATCCTCATCTTGCTTGTGTTGCTGCCAGGCAGTTTGTTAATACCACTATTCCAAGGATTTCCGTGTGAGTGGAGTCTTGAGAAATCACTGTTAATTCGGACATATTAATGATGTCAACAGAGATAGGGAGGGCTCTGGGCGTGGGGGGTGACCATTTGGATCACTGATAGTTCTAATGAAAATGAGTTTCTTGTTTAAAAAGTGAAAATGGGTAAAGGAAAAGATTTTTGAAAAACTGAAATTTGTGATTTTGAGCAGTGACAGAAAATGCAATTAGGTCTTGCTTTGGTTTGGTTCTGTGGTGCTTTCATTTACATATTTGAGTGCAAATTATCAGCTTTCGAAATAACGAGAAATCAGGGAAAGGAAAATTTTTTGTACTTTCAGACCGGGCGACGTGAATGCAGAATAAGATGCTTTGCTGGGCTTGTAATTGTGTTTTAAGCAAAGAGAATTTTCCTAGTCCCGAAAGCTAAATGGAGTTGGGAGCAATTTGCCGTATGATAGGGAATACAGTGATTCAGCATTAGCGCTGCGAGCTATTTATAGTCGCTCTATTTTTATTCAAAGCAAAACAATAGCACTGAATTTCAGGCAGTTGGACCAGATGCTCAGGAAGGTCTCTGTTGAAGCTGGGGAAAGTATCCTCTTGCTGCATCTTCGGAGCTGAGCTCGGGAGCTCCTTCGGCATCACCATTCCGGTGCCGTCCTCCGAAGGTGGAATCCGGGGCTGTGCTGGGAAGCTGCGTTGAAGCTGTTAAGGAGTTACCAACATTCTTTGTGTTTTCTGTCTGTGGAATCGAGCAGAATAATTAATCCCTGTTCGCTCTGACCGTCTCTTGCAGGTTTCCACGACTGTCGTGATTCCTGTTGCTGCAGCCAATGTGGATCCGGATGCCGTGGCTACGGAGGCTTTTTACTTGCTCATGCTGGATCCCTCAAATCCAAGAGCTACTTGGCAGTTTCCAAGGCAACCACCTGTGGAATAATTAAAAAGGATGAAGTGTTAGCCTGCCAGATATAAGGAATTCTTGCCTGGAGAGAGCGTTTCCCTTTCATCTGCCTTGAAGAATCAAATGTGCTGCTGCCAGCAAAGTTAAGGTAGTACAATGAAAAAGTGCTGATTTATTTTCTGGAGGTGCTGAAAGTCTGAGGTGGAGCAACAAACCTGATAGGAGCGTGTACTGTGAGAAAACCTCCATGGTTCCTTCTGTGTTAAAATGTTGGGTGTATTTAAAGATGAAATCCGGGAGAAAGGGGGTGATGGGAAGCAATGTGGGTGAACAGTGTTGTGTGTGTGTAAAACCGCTTTGTGCCGTCTTCCCTGGGATGGTTTTAAGGTGGGAAGGGCTAAAATGGAGCACACATTAGTGGGAGCATAAATATAGGAAGAGCAGCCTTCATGCCAAGCACACTGAGATTTCTTTGGCATCCAGTGAAGTGATAGATATAAAAGGAATGTAGGAGTGGGCTCACTGCAAAATGACAGTCGGAATCAGGGATCGATCTTCGTCCCAGGGCCTAAAGGGTGGGCAGGGACTAAATCCGTGTTTAAACTGAACTGATAATCAGGCTTAGCTGAAACAGCAGCTAAAACCATTTTGGAGCCCATCTTCCCAGATCGGGAGCTGAAATTGCATAGTGGGAAAAACAAGTATTAAGCAAAAGAAGCCCGTTAGAATAACAAGGAATAACAAATAAATTCAGTTCTGAAAGTTAGAAACTTTGCTCCAGACGTTGATGGCAAAGCTGTTAAGCTTCAGATAACTAGGAGAGTTCTTCTCCAAGTAGAATATGTTACTGGATGTATCTGCTTATTATGTCTTCCATCTCTGCCAGTCATTCAAATATAGTTGAATAGAAAAATATTATTCGTTTTTGACAATGGACTTAAATAGAGAAAACCACAGTCTCATTCTTCCCATAGTCCAAATAACTGCTCACTGAAGTCTGGTTACCTTGCCTGATGCTCTTCCACAGTTAATTTTAGGCATGATGCTTTTGTGTAGTTTATTTTAAGGAAAAGAAAAGAAGTTCTAAATTTTGAAGGAGAAATATTTGGGATGCCATCTGGGCTTTACATAATAAATTTTCCCTGCCAAAATGTTTGTGGGATTCTGTTGGGATGTGGATGGGATTTCACATTCCATCCCTTGCACAGCACAAGAGGATCATTGTTTTTTAGATACGGTGGGTCCAAGAAGAAATAAGAATTGTGTGGTGGCAGCTCTTGTGTTTCGAGGGGATACAAATAGAATCTCTCCAGTAATCACTGACACCTTTTACAGCTCTTACCCAATTTCAGAAGCAAATACTTGCAGGTACCAGCCGAGTACAGCTGCAGTTTTCCACCCTAAGACTTGATTTCCAGTTCATTGGTTCATTGTCACCACGTTCTAAATGCCAGATCAGTTTTGTTTTTGAAGTAATTCTTCAGGCTGTTCAATTCTATTCAGTGTGGAGCTGAGGAAAGTGGGTTTTTTGAGACGAATGCTGTTTTCACACGTGAGGGAAGCGTGCTGGCAAAGCATCTGCACCGAACACAGTGAGGAGGATACAAAATTGAGACACTGGGCAAGTGCAGGAAGGGTAGTTGGTGTGTGTGAATCTAAATCTTTCCAAGAAGCACAAATAACTCTCAGAGGTGGAATTGGGATGGTTGTGAAAGAGCATTTTGGGTTTATTTGTGCAAGCCTGATGTAATAGCTAGGTAGCAATCAGGTAAAGTAATGAAGGATGCCCAGGAGTGCACACAGAGAAATTTCATCCTGGATACTTCTACAAAAGATGCTGAACACACATAGGAACCTCAGTTTTCTATTTTACTTTGAATACTGTGGATGAGATTGTTGTCCCGAGGCTCAGATGTCCAGGTGCTGCTGAAGCAGGTGGTGAGAAGCAGGGTAGGACGAGCAGCTCCCTGAAATTTCCTATTCCAGGGATGACTTGCCTCTAAAAATGTGCCTTTAGAAAAGAACTTCTCTCTTCCCATGTTTAGTTCAGCCTGGACCACCGATTTAGCCTATTTGTCTAACATTTCAGAAACTCCTAAGTGTGTAATTAGAGGTGTTTGTGTATGAAATTCATCTCTACTTTTTTTCCTCCACATTTCATTCCCAATCCAGCGCTGCCCATGCTAAGGGAAGTTGCACTTGATTTCTGTTACAACCCATTTACTCATCCTCCTTTTCCCAACTCATACATTTAACCCTGGCAGTTTTTCCAGGCTTCATCCACAAGCCTGTGGTTCAGTATCAAGGGTACTGGCGAGGCACCTGGAGTTTGTTAACATAGTTTGTAATAGAAATAAAAACATCCAGGCTAAATTTTGGCAGCTGGGCTGTGTGAAAGAAAATACAGTGACCAGGCAGAATTGATCTCTGGTGTCCTGTATATAGGTTATGTGTTAATAATCTTTATCCCTGAGAAGCTTTACAGGACTGAAGGGGAATAGAAGCCTTTGGAGTAGTGATTTGTTCACTAATTTTAATTTCTTAAAGTGATTCAGTACATGTCAACATAGAAGTTGTTTCTGTAGCCTTGGCTATTAAGAATTAGTGCTGTATGCACCCAGAAAAAGTAAAATCATCTTTGTACTTCTCTCTGTGTAACAAAAGATCTACATTATGCTCCATGTTGGAGTAACTTGATGTCTTTTTGAGTGGAAAAAGTGGGAAATAGTGATGTGGTAATTCTCCTAAAGATTATTTTGATGCTGTCATTAAAATTTGACCCTGTTTTTACACCATCAGAACAGCTGTATCGAGTCAATAACAATGTGGTGGTCTGAAAGTGCCATTAAAATACCCATTATGCTGTTAAATAAATAGGACTGTTTCCTAGAACAGGAAGGACTGGGTAGGACTTCTATCTTGTTGCTTGGAAATCCAGGGAAGTTTTCAGGTTGGGATTTTTCAGAGGGAATTTTTGCTTCTAGCAAGAAGAGCCTCCAGTGAAAATGGAGGGGAAATGTAGGGAGAGAGCAGTGGGCAGCAAATCACCTTCCAGTTTGTAGAAGAGAGAACTCAAATACTGAATGGACCCTTTTTGTCTGGGCTTGGTTTTTCCTTTCGAAAGGAGGGAACTATTTTTTGCTGTATTTTGGTGGGTGAATGGTTTGTGGGGATGAAAGCTGCATTGCAAGGGGAATGGTTTTGCACATAGAATTGCCTGTGAGATGATTGCTGCACCTTCTGCTTCGTCAGCAGCCCCCTCTCTCCCCTCCAGCTGCTGCTGCTGTGCAGTTTGGATGTGCTTTTCCAGTGTAGTTCAGAGGATTTTTCCTGACAGATTATGCAGAAAGTCCAGAACAGAATAAAAAGGTCTGACAGCTTTATTGTCATTTTAGGGGCCGGTTGATGCCTGTTTGAAATTAGTGAAATAGCTAATGAAATATTTAGGTTTTTGTAGCTGTGGAGTTGTTGGTATTAATCTGTTTACAGCTTCCCCTTTATGATGTGGTATTGGATGGTGTAATGTGTGATGTTCGGATATCGGGAACAGGGGAGGGAGAGGCGCTGACCCTCGGCAGTTCTTTGGGGTATTACCCCTGTGAGAGACAAAAGGACTTACAGAGGGATTGTGTTAAGAGAAGGAGAGCAGTTTCCTAATACACTCATCTAGGGCAGTGATTTGTCTCCAGCAGTGGCCACAGGTGGGTTGTTGAGGAACACGGGAACACGGAATAGGATCCTCCTTCTGCACACTCCTCATCCTCCAAACATACAGGGGTTTACTGAGCTGGGTGTCTTTTTCTCACAGTGCTCACTGGACTTGTCTTTTGGAATTTGTTAATGAGAAATATTAGGAGGTGTAAAACTCAGTAGTTCCCCAGTTTACCTAAAACAGGAGTCTGTTCAGTGAGGAGTCTCATTCTTTTGCTTAGTTTAGAACCTGAACTCCATTTCAGATCCACTTCTTGCACTGGAAAAGGCTTGAATAATTCATACATACCATCTCCATGACAATCACAATTTCCTAGAGCTCCAAGTGTTGAGTCACTTCAAAGCCTGCTGACCTGTACAGGAAGGAGAAGCACTTTCCCCACCTCCAGTCATCCTGCTTCACACTTAATTTCACAGAGATTCCTGCTGAATTTCCCTCCTGGAGTTCACTGCTGGGCTTTACTGTCCAGTCAGTAATGTATATGCAGTCCCTTTTCAGTTTTTCCTACTCATTTACTGTGTTTGCTACTGTGAACAACTTCAGTATCATCAACAGATGTTGTCATCTCACTGTTGAGCCCTTTTCATGTCATTTATGAATTCATTGAACGGTGCTGGGAACAGATCCCAGCTCAGATCTTCATGGGAAGAAGAGCTGAAATGGCACCAAGTCGTGCCAAAAGCAGAGTGGGTTTGCCCGCTGCCGCACGTGGCACAGCTGAATTTGTAGTAAAATCACTGTGTTGTTTTGGTACACTTATAAATTGAGAGTAATTGTAAAATGCTTAGTAGGAATGGGTGATTTCATCTGTAAGATACAATGCTGTTCTTTATCATCGAATCGTTAAGGTTGGAAAAGACCTCTGAGGTCACCAGGTTCTACCATCAGTTCAGCACCACCACTAAACCACGTCCTCAAGTGCCACATCCGCACAGTTTTTGAACTCTTCCAGGGATGTTGACTCCACCACTTCCCTGGAAAGCCTGTTCCAGGGCTGCATGTTTGTAATGTCATGTATGAAAAATAGCATGGGGAAGGGATTCCCCTGTTTGGATGACTGTGGATGATGCTTAATATTCAGAAGGACCAGACCTACTTTGTTCACAGCATTTTTCACCACCTGACTTTTTGGTCTCAAAAACAAGTGGGTTGGAACTTCCTGGTTTATCACTTTCTGCATTACCATAATATAGAAAATAATGTTGAACAAGGGCAGTTAAGCAGAATAAATCTCCACTATCATAAATACATTGAGTTTAGATGATTTAATGTAGGGAACTGCCTTAGCAGTAGACCTGTTACTTGTTCTTGTTTTCTCACATTAACATATCAAACATCTGATGCAAAACTGGGCCAGATCTGAAGGGCCTGTAACATAAAATAATTTTTCTGATGGTGGCTTGTGGCTGCAGCTTAGGGAAGTGTCCAGGAACAGGGAATGTAGTCCTGCTTTCCCGTGGCAGGGTCCCACATCCTTCCAGTGACTTGCATTTAGGGGGTCCTTTGTCACAGCTCCGTGTTTGGTTCCATGCACTTGTCCCCTGGGAATGCATCTGTTGTCCCTGCTGTCCTGGAGCTGTGAAGGGCACAGGTTGGGTATTCACCTTGGAAAAAGGCTTCATGTTCTGTCCATGGGATAGCTCTGTGCCTTGTTGGGTGGTGCTTCTGTATCTGATCTCTCTTCAGTCCCTTCTTTAGGAATCTCGCTTGGATTCATCCCTCTTCGTGTACAGGCTGTTCCCTAAGTCCTGTCCTCACTGTTCCATACCCTGATTTTCCATACCCACTTTCTGTGATGGGAAACCAGGACTGTGCAGGTTGGATACGAATGTGCTGCCTTGTTCCCAGTGTCCCGCTGCTGCTTCCTCTGGTCTCCTGTATTCCTTCCCTAATTACTCCTGAAATTCTCTTTGCTTTTTCACTGCTCCTGTTATCGCCCCCTGTGAGAGCTCTGTTTTCTCAGAGCTATCTGCAGGGACTCAAGGTCTCTCCTCATCAGAAAAAACTAATTGAGAACCCATCTTTCTCTGCGTGTAGTTGGCTGATTTTTATTTTTTCCAAGTGCAGGGCCTTGGAATTAATCTACTTGAATTTCATCTTCTTTTTCTCTCCCAGTCAAGCTCTAAGATAAGTGGTTGGGCAAAAAAACCTGAGGGTAACTGCTTTGATACACTTACTGGTTTATCTTTAATAGACCTGTGACCTCACATTGTGTCCTTTCCAGCATAATTTATTGTTCAGTTAAATGAGAGGTCTGACCCCAGCTCTGTACATGCTTTTGTGCATGTGTGTGTGTAAGGGGATATGTTCTTAGCATGTTAAATAACTTGGAATTAATAAGACCTTCCTCTTTGCTCCACTGCAGCTGAATTTTCTTCAAGAGCTTTTGGAGAAGTTGGTAGTTTTGGGGGATTCCCAATGTCCAGTTAATTGGAGCTCTTTTCAGAGCCCTCACCTCTGTGAGCCGCGTGTTGCCGTCCATCAGCTGGTGTTTTTAGTGGTTTGGTTTCCTCACAAGTCTGGCTGGGTGCACGTGCCCCTGGCTGTGTCATTCCTGGTAGGCTTTGGCAGTGAGCAGCTCTCCAGAGAGGATCCTCCAGGTTTAGGAGCAGCCTGGTCTAGGGGAACGTGTCCCTGCCCGTAGCAGGGAAGTTGGAACAAGATGAACTTTTAAGGTCCCTTCCAGCCCAAAACCATTTTGTGATTCTGTGAAACGAGGAAAAACCCCAACACACTCAACAGAAGAGCTTGACTGAGATGAATCTGTCTTTAAAGGTCAGGTTTAATTTGTGTGTTACCGCTTTCTGGTCGTTCTGTATGGTCAGTGGCAACATCAGTCGAGCTGCTTTTGAGTTTCTAAGATGAGTTTGTGTCTGGACTTACTCATACGCTACCAGAAAAAGGAAAGCCCAAACCCAGCCCTGAAGTGGATCTTTTAACATGTTAGTTGTTGGTGGTTGTTCATCCAGATGACTGGTGTGACTCGCTGGAAATTTTGTGGTGCTTTACCCTTGGTGTTCTGACATTGCCGTGCTCAGGTTTGTGTGGGTGAGTGGACAGTCCTGCAGACACAGACTCGTCAGCAGCCCCTGGGCTGAGGTTAATGAACTTTTTCTGTTCCCCTTTGTTCTGTCTGTAGCTTCCTCAGCTTTTGGCTCTGCGAGAATTCAGGCTGGTCTAAAAACTATGTAGATTACATAACGTAGGGCTGGGGTTTATTTCAGCTGAGTGGTAGCTGGTCTTGGTTTTTAGCAGGTTGGAAATGCCCTCCTGGCCACCAAAGCTCAGGGCAGGTGTTTGCTTCAGCAGTGGCATTCACTGATCTCTGGTTGTTAGGTTAATTCGGGGAAAAGACAATATTTCCTGGAGGGCTGGAGGATGCTGAGAGCTCAATGTCTATTTGTTCCCATCAAATAAGCGTGGATTGAATGCAAATGTTCACGGACGGTGCGAGGATGGAGAGGATGAGGGGTGTTTTCAGTCAATGTCTGCCAAGAATTAAGGAAAATTAACACGAAATTCTTGTGGTTTGGGAGAATGCTCACTGGAGGAGCTGTCTGCTCCACAGATGAGGATAACTGGTTGGAAATGAGGGCTCACACACAATTTGCAGGGAGATATTTCAATTTCTTTGGGATGTAGTAACTTGTAATTCAGTTGCTGAGCACTTCCCAGTGCTCAGGGAATGACCCCCCCAGCCCTCGCTCAGGCAGAAATCTCACTGAAATCAGTGCTGAGGATTTGTTGGTACCGAGACCTGAAAACGCCCTGCGCTGTCTGAAGCACAAGGCAGGGCTGCTCAGCAATGAGTGCATGGTCAGGTTGGTGTTGATGCAGAGAGTTTGTTCCCTTCAGGTTGGCTGTTTTCACCCTCTGTAAGGTCCCGGGGTTATTTCGGGAATGATGTTCCCCGTGCTGTCTATTTTAGACTCCCGAGGCAGGATTTGAGGTGCTGGCAGTGGCACAAGGTGTGTCTGGTTTACAGGAACCTCCCTTTCATCTTTCTAATGCAGATGCCATCTCTGCGGATCTTCAGAGCTCTGCAGTCCAGGGTTTCACCCAGTTTGCCTTTGTGAGAGGTGCTATCCCATCTAATCCCGCTGGATTAAGATTAATCCCACCTGGGTAGCTGATTTTTTAAAGTGAGATGAAATTCATCCAGAGTCTCTTAGCCGCTGGAATAATTCCAAACAGCAAGTAGTAAGATCTTATCTCCTTTTTATCATCATTGTAAACAGAGATCTTAGGCATCCTTCGTAGTTGGTGTTTCTTGGTGTTCTGCCATAAAAAGCAGAACAGTCTAAAGATAATTGTGCAAAGGAAACTTGGTGCTTAGTGTGGAGGGGTTTTTGTGTTGGTTGAAGAGGATGAGCATCCTCAAGACTTCAGTGTAACTCACTGGAGAAGAAGCTTGATTTGATATATAAGCAGTTTTTTAGGATGATGCTGCTTCTCTTCCTTGAAGCCCTTCCAACTGAAACACACACTGCCATATGCTGCTGGAATGCCAGCACACCAACTGGATTAAAATATAAATGAACAGAACTGCAGTTGGAGGCTTGAATTCTGCAGAGGGATCCATTTTGGATCCCATTTTCACTCCACAAAAGACATAAAAGTTAGTTTTACCACGTGCCCGTGCAAAACATTTTGGAGGCTTTGGGTGCGAAATGAGGATGAAGAGGTTGAGAGGGTTCTCCAAATTTTTTTTCCTAATATAGGGACAGACACAGGTAACTTTCACCTGTAGCAAATAGAGTCATAAAGCAGATTTTGTAAAGAGCTCAAGAACCTTGGCTAATGGACATCCAGCCCTCTGGTAACTTCCAGAACTACAACCATAGTTTCACACTTGTCTTTCTTTCTGCTCTTTGCTTACAATAACTTTTAAGGCATAAATATTTAAGTGTTACATAGAATTTGGACTTCTTAATGTGCGTGTTAATCTTTTTAAATCGGCTTGTGCATTTTAAGAGAATTTGTGGACCGTATGAACATGTTCTTTAATTGAGAACAGATAGTTTAGATGCCTCATTTTTCTATTTTATGTAGATATTTGCTGAGGAGAAATGCAAAGTCTCCCAGCTCCTCTTCTGAAAGTTGTTCTGGGCCAGAGTCATAATGAATAATAATGAGCAATAAATTAACAGAGCTGTATGTTGCTGTCACCGACGGGAAAGTGCTCCTGCTGATTTTATTCCTTGTACTGATTCCATAGTGGTTGATGCCACTCAGGAGAAAACTCATGTGTTTCATTAAAGCCATACATACTTATTTGAATAAAAACACAAGGTACTTGTGATCTGGAAAAGGCTGGAAAACTGTGATGCAAACCAGTACTTTTTTTTTTTTTTTTTTAATTTTCTTTTTTTTCTTTCCCTGGATGTAGAAGACCTGACAGGAATTCATGGAAGCTGTTAACAACATTCCTGACCAAGTATTCAGGCACAAATAGGCCACTAGGATTTCAATAATTGATAATTAATGAGACTTTTATTTATAACACTTCGAGCTCTTTTTACATGCCTTCTGGTTTGTTTGTTTTTTGGGAAGGGGGAGGAATGTCAGACAAATTTCTGCCATTTCTGTGCTACCTTGGAGACTAGAAAATGTTTCATTATTGGCATCTGAGATTCTTATGTAACTCAGTAATTCTGGGAACAAGAATTTCAAGAAAAATGCTGAGCAGTTCAAATCTTCACATAAAATTAATCGATTTAGAACCGCTGTGCGAAATACTTCTGTGATAATTTCCCCAGAAACACTGGTGTTCCGAGCTCCTGGAATGCTTTTATTTTGCTGGGAATTGCATCCTGAAGGGGTTAAAACTCCAGTGCCACGGATTAAACGACCCACTGGCGGCTGTTACATAAAACCAGTATCTTGGATTTTGCGGGGTTTTAAAGGAGTTGTTCAGGAGCAGCAGAGCTGGTGCTATTTAGGAGGTGCATTTTAGGCTGTTTCACAGAGGCCCCAGCACAGGCCAGCGTGGGGGAGTTTGTTCTCATCTCTTACTGCTCTCAAGAGGGTTTTTATTTGTTTCTCCAGGTTCAAGGCCTGTAGTTCTAATGGGACGAGCCAGGGAAGGACTTTGCCTGCTTTTCTCCTCTGAAGCAGCGTTGCTTATTTTACCCACTCTGTTCAAAACTCGTATTATATTCAATAGAGAGGGCTTGATCTATATTTTTTTCCATTACAAAGTGCAAATGGTGGCCTGCTACTGCTGCCTGCTGTGAGAATTGCCTGATGCTTAAGCTGATTAGAAATTGCTGCATCTTGTCACCTTTTTCAGGGCACAGAGAGTCTGACACAGGAATCCACAGATTTGGGATGACTCAGAATTAAAAGTGAGTCAGTCATGCCTTGTTCAGTTTAGTTTTATTGTTCTTAAAATACAGAAGAAGTAGAAATAAGAAAGAGTTCGGAGTCTGTGTACTCTCTGTGTTTCTTCTGATGCTCTTCGTTTCTCGGGGCACTCTCGTGGTGTTGGGCACTTCATTCCCTGTGTTCCCCTCTCCTCTTGGAATGCTCCGAGCGAGGTGTCCGTGATGGGCTCTGTGCGGGCTGGCACAGCCACCCATGGAGGTAACACGTGTGTTCCTAAAAGCCTTATCTTGCCCTGGATTGCTGAACTGGCTGTGCTGTCCACTTTGGGTCCTCCAAGGGCTGTCTAAACTTCTCTCAAAAATCCAGGGTCAGGAGTTGAGGAAGGGACAGCAGTAAAAAGTGTTTGGATGATAAAAGGGCTTGGAAAGAGGGAGCTGTGTCATGAAAGCAGCAAGCATGTCTTTAGTCACCTCTCTTAATTGCTTTTTTGGCTAAACTGGTGTCCTCTTGCATAAATTCTCATCGTATTCTAATCATACACAATCTCAGTAACCATTTTTGTCTCCCCTAAATTAAACTCTTACCCTGTCCTTCTTTCCTGTGTCTTCCACGTTGCTTCTTGAAGGACTGAGGTGCAGGAGAAAGAGTAAATCAGGTGTTCTCCATGCTTGTATTCTTTGCAGATACGTTTACCAAGGGGAAGACCATATTTAAAATGCCTCTTTCAAGGTAAAAGAGCACAGTTGATTCTTCCCTGTGAGGTTGGGGAGGTCCTGGCAGAGATTGCCCAGGGCAGCTGTGGTTGCTCCATCCCTGGAAGTGTCCAAGGCCAGGTTGGACAGGGCTTGGAGCAACCTGGGAGAGTAGAAAGTGTCCCTGCCCATGGCAGGAGTTGAACAAGGTGATCTTTAAGGTCCTTTCCAACTCAAACCCTTCTGTGATTCTGTGGAATATTTAGAGTCACGTGTATGCCAAATCTGTAGCCTTGTCTGGTTTTCTGTAGAAGGTAAGAATTTTTCTACAGAAGTGCATCTTGGAGTGCTCTTAGAAGCTCTCCAGTCCTAAAACACCAAACAATGGTAAATATTTAGCAGTTCTGTTGCTAAAAAGTGATGTTATTTCAAATTGGAGCTTGTTTGGCTTCCAGCTGTAATATCGTGCTGTGCCTTGCCGAGGATTGCAGGGTGGTTATTTGTCATATTCACGGAGTACCCATGAAAACAAGGTCACGGACTCATCTCCTTAACAAAGGGCGTGTTTGGAGTCTGTGCCCCAACCAGACCCCCTCTTTCTGAGCTCTTCCTCTGAACCCTTGCCAGTGCTTTGGCGTGCTCGCCGTGCGGGTATCAGAACTGGACGTGAAGTTCCAGCCTAGAATTCTGCTTGATTTGTTGCACGAACACTGAAGGGGGATGTCATTCAGCCAAGCCCTTAATATGGCTTTGCCCTGCGCTGGCCCTTCGTACTGGGATGATTCAGTACAATTCCTTCTGTGGGCAGAGAGTGTCCAAGTCACGGAGGAGTAGCCTGAATTCCTTCAGATAGGGGTGGCTTTGATTTGTTTAGGATTTAAATGAGTCGTCGTCTTCAGCTCACTATGGAGTGTTGCCATTTCCTCTGCCAGTACCTCTGTTATCTACGGACTTAACTCTAAAGTACTTTTATGATTATTATGTAGATTGTTTATAAAATTACCAGGGCCACTCCCATGTCTGTTCTTCCCTCGTGTCACCCATGCTGTGATAAGAAAGCCTGTCATCCACTTGCTTTGCATAAGAAAAGTGTTACCGGCTCTGGAAAAGATGAGAGGACTTTGGGCATCCCGGGTGAATATTCTTACGGACAGAGTGAGTCATTTTTGTGTGGACTTTTAACATATGGGTGAGTGAATCATCAGGTGTTGAACAGATCAATCTTTTTTAATGGGACACTCAACAAGACAATGTTTTCTCACTGAGACAACTTGTACCTGCCTAAAGGCGACATTGCGGAGGCAGAAGGACAGTGACACTGTGTGCCTTGGAGCACGTTACCTTGGGAGATGATCCCTGAAACAGCCAGGTGTTGCTCTTCCTAGTCCTTGGAATGCGTGGGGAGTAGTGGCCTTTAAAGTGTCGCAGAGAGCAGAAGATTTTGGGTGGGAATGTAATAAAAAAGTTGACCGGTGGTTGCATAAGAAATTGAGGGAAAGTTTGACTTCCTGATGTGCTTGCGTTAAAAAGCAGTCGCAGGTGTGTTGTGGTGGTCTTTTTTTCTTCCCCAGTAAGGGATAGGACAGGAGGAAATGGCCTCAAGTTACACCAGGGGAGGTTTAGTTTGGATATTAGGAAATATTTCTTCACCCAAGGGTTGTCCAGCTCTGGCACAGCTGCCCAGGGCAGTGGTGAAGTCACCAATCCTGAAGGGATTTAGAAGATGTGTAGATGTGGCACCTGGGGACATGGATTAGTGGTGGCCTTGGCAGTGCTGGACTTGGTGATCTTTGTGGTCTTTTGCAGTCTAAATAACTCGGTGTTAATTTGCACACGTTGTGATGATGATTCATGGATCGAGGACATGGGAATCAGTAAAACCATGACTGCATGTGTTTGTCGTTTCTGAAGTGCTGAGCTCAATGGCCATGTAAAACCAGACTAAATTTCATAATTGTCTCAGGTTGGGGTTTGGTTTTTTTTTTCAATCCACAGCAAAGTTCCACCATCCAGAAGTGTGCTCGGTGTCGGGTTTGACTGAGATCTGGAAATGACAGAGCAAAACCATCTTGCTGTTGTGACTGATTTAGGATAGGAAATGAAGCACGAAGTTTGGGCATGGGTAGGGCAGGTTTGAGGGCTTCAGTGAAAACTCACCACAAGTTTACGTGAAAAGCTGGCGATTCTTTCCTAGAACTTGAGTTAAGGTTTGATTTTATACCAGTACTGCAAGCTCAGGCAGTTTTCTTTATAGGTTTCATTATAAAGCACTTTTCAGGAGGTGTCTTTTAGAGGGTTTTAGAGGGATAAAAATTACTACAGAGAGTGTTGTCTGGCCAAAAATCCTCCAATTTTCTGAGCAGCACAACTTCTTATCTGAGTCAGAGCTGCAGGCTGGAAATACTTACTTTGGTCACCAAAGGAAATTTGAAGGGAGATAAATTCATTCATTGCAAATGAAGGTGCAGATGCTTCTAGAATCTGACCAAATACCTGTAAGTAAAAGCATCTTCATCCTTGCAGACTCCTGAATATGGATTTCTTACGGAGTGGAAGGGTTGAACACCAGAAGTGCAATAATAATAAAAAAAACCCCAACGCCACCCCCACTCTTCACACCCCCCCCTTCCCAGCTGTCGAGCTCAGTGAATTTCACACCACGGTTGCAAGGCCAGAATGATTATGAATTAGGGTTAGCACAAAATCTAGCTATTTGAACATTTTTACAGCATTTTACTGTAATGGAGAGTCTCAGAAAAACAAATCTGAAGCAATGCACGAGGGCAGGGAGGTTGCGCTTCGAGAACCCAATTCATGGTGACAGAAAATGGGATTTTTAAGCTTGTCTCTCAAACAGACCAAATTGTGCCTTGTCCTCTTGCACTTTGCCATTTGAGTTCTCGTCTGTTCTGCGCTCCTTCATGCTCGGTCTGCATTCCTGGTTGCAGTACATTACAAATCTTCCGTACACTCAACATTTTTTGACTCCTGGGTAATTTTTCACCTTCGTTCTGAATGTCCCTGGGCAAAGCCCCAGGCTGCCATGACCAGATTCCCAAGAAGTGTGGGATAATGGGGAGCTTTCTTAAAATATTACACCGTGAAGGGGCTCTCTGAGGGAGTGTCTTTATTGTGGTGCAGATTTCCACTCTGATTGCAGCTTCAGCATCGCTCTCTCTAGTTAGCCCAAGGCTATAACATACTGCTTTTAAGGATTGTAGCGTAGCCATTAATGGGAATTCATTTAGAGAGGGAAAAAAGTCCTTACAAAAATGAAAGCCTCTTGCTTATGATGTGCTTGGTGTGTTCTGCTGTCCTTGATCTACCTGAACTGGGTGCTACAGGTGAGAGCAGCCCAGCAGTTCTCTAAATAGGTCACGCCAGCCTTGAGATCTACCTTTGATAAGGTTTTCTTGGCCCCGCTGGTGTGCAGCTGGTTCTTACGAATATGAGCTTTCATCTGTGTGCTCAGTGGTTTACAGCTCTGAGTCCTGCTTTAGGGGTGGCTGAAGAAGATAGGTGGCTCTCAAATGTCCCTGCGGGAGGTCGGATCTGATGGAAAGGTTTGCAGTCATTGGGGGTAGCAGTCCAATTCCAGGTCCTCAATGCAGGGCCCGCTCGCCCTGGGTAGTGCCACCTCTCCTTGTACTGGCACCTTTCTTTTCACGTGGAAAAAAAGGCAGGATTAGATTAAATATCAGGAAGAAATTCTTCTTTGTGAGGGTGGGCAGGCTCTGGCACAGGTTGCCCAGAGAAGCCATGGATGCTCCATCCCTGGAAGTGTCCACGACCAGGTTGGATGGGGCTCTGAGCAACCTGGGATAGTGGAAGGTGTCCCTGTCCATGGCAGAGCATTGGAACTGGATGACCTTTAAGGCCCCTTCCAACCCAAACCATTCCATGACTCTGTGATTCTGTAATAGTTAATAATACATTTTTAAAGACTGTTTCTATTCATGGCAATCTGAAGAGGTATTGTGTCAAAGAACAAATCCTTTTATTGCCTTGAAGGGCTATTTATAGGAAGAAGCTCCATGCCAGTCGCAGCTCCCTGCTTGCTGCCCTGTTTTAAAGGAGGTGTGAGAGCTGTGAATACATCCTTCAGGGTTTCAGGGAAGCACTGGTACTTCAGCTGACTGTGCCAGAACACCTCAGTGTATGTTAAGATTTAGTAACATGCCCTACGGACAAGTCAGAGTTCCCCAAGGAATGCCAAATGGAAACCAAAACCAGTGTAAAGGCAGGAAAAAACCCAACAAAACAAGATTGCCATCACAGATGTAAGAAGCTACCTTAATTTTCCCAAGTGTAGTGAGGTGGCTTGGTGGCTTTTCTTCTTCCCACTCCTTTTGGCACAGTGTGTTCCCCTGGGATGGTGAGCAGGAAAACTCTTGTGTTCCTCACAGCATTTCCACACAGAAATCTCTTATCCCACTCTAATTATGCTCGGTGTGGCAGCTACTACTGCGTTAAGAACATGCTGCACTCATGGTATAAAAAATTACTAGAATTTAGCTTTTATTTGCCCCCCCCTCCATTTGGAGAGAACACTTAAATATGATTTCATACAATAAAACCAACTGTGTGAGCATCCGCAGAGGTGATTTCCTAAATTCAACATTTCCTTTGAATTTGTTCTTCTCACAGGTAGATTGGATTACTATGGGCTGTGTCAGCATGAGTCACTCGTAAGTGCCTGTTAATCCAATAAACCTGAGCTGTTTCTTATGGAAATACTATTTTCTGATTTCTATTTATGTGATGGTCCTGGCCTCGTTGAATCCGCGCTGACTTCACTGGAAATATCTCTTTGGAAAAAAACTGGTGTAATTTCGTGTGTTAATGGAAATTGCAGTGAAGCAGTAAAATGAAAAATAGCCTCAAGTAATTAGTAAATGGTTTAGAAGTTTGTGTCAACTTTATTATGTATTTCATAGCGATGCTGCCTGAAACTAAAAATAATCATCATCAGAGGGAGTTGTTTTGTTGTAGTGTTTTTTTCCCAGTTATTCATGCTGTTTTGCTCTCCATATTATGTTTTCACACTATCCTGCAAATTTTTTTCCCTCTGTTGTTGCCACTGCCCTGCTCAGTGGTGGTGGCTGCATCACTCTGGGCTTTAATTTCCCACCCATAACATACTCAGCCACTGAAAACTAAACAGTTAAATAAGGAAAAGTAGCTGGTTTGAAATCTCATCTTAAGCCTTTTTCTGTTTTACTTGTGCAGCAACTGGTATTCGATGGCAGCAGAAGGCAAAAGCTTTGCTATGGTTTGGAATATTTGCTTAAAAAAAAAAACACAAAAATCAGGAATAAGAGATGTTTTTGCAGCCTGAGATCCAGTGTGCTTCTGTACCCAGAGAGGGTCTGAACAGTCCTGAAAGCTGCCTGCTAAACCTGGTCCTTTTGCGAGCTAAAAAGTGCAGAATATAAAGATTTATATTATACACTGGGAATTTCTAGCGCTGAGGTGGGGAAAAAAGAAATGCATTTACTGGAAACCGTTTGACAAAATTCAGTGTTTGTAACACGTGCAGCAGCACCGCTCCTGTAAGGCACCACAATTTTCAAAATCTCAAATTTACATGCGTGTGCCGAGTTTCCAAATATCTTCCTCCTCTCTGTCTCCGCCGTCGAATTTTCTCGTGCGTGGTATGAGGGATGGGATGCTGAAAATCCCTGGATTCTTTGATGTGTTAAGACAGACTTCTGTAGATGTTGACTGCCTGCTTGATGACACACGGGGTGTTTATTGAGCCTGTGCAGTAAATGCTGCCGAGGGAGCTGGATCTGTAGTGGAGGAGAGGAGAAATTATAAATCCTTATCGCTGGTATTTTGCAGAGGCAGCTCAAGACTGGGAGGTTGAGATTTCAGGTCTGTTGGTGGTAGTAGTTTATAGGTAGCTACTCCAGATCCTAATTAATTGGGATTTCAGCTAATTTTACCAAATAAGCAGATGACCTGGTCTAGTGGAAGATCCTGGTCTAGTGGAACGTGCCAATGGCAGAGGGTTGGAACTGGATGATCTTTAAGGTCCCATCTAACCCAAACCACTCTATGATTCTGTGATCTGTCAAGAAGATCCTCAGAGGAGTAGAGATGCTCAGGGAGACCTGAAGGTTGACAGTGTCTGGAACAAAAGCACGAGGGAAAAGAGAAAACAAAGCTGTGCATCACGTTGGTGTATTAAATTTAAGTAATTTGGAAAGTAGAAACGATGGGATTTAAAATTAATGTAAAAGCGTATTAGAATTATAGAATGGTTTGGGTTGGAGGGGACCTTAAAAATCATCCCATTCCAACCCCCTGCCGTGGGCAGGGACACCTCCCACTATCCCAGGTTGCTCCAAGCCCCATCTAACCTTGTCTTAGACACTTCCAGGGATGGGGCATCCACAGGTTCTCTGGGCAACAATTAGATAGGGATTATATAAAACGTAAGGGAAAAAGACATGGACAACCAGCATTAATAAAGAACATGAAAACACCTTGTAAATACATTGGAAGTTGAGAGAAGTCAAAGGAAAATGCAGGTCTCCTCCTTAGCAGAGTGATGTTAATAAATAAGAGACACCACACTGAATAAAATTGCTGGATGTAATTATGTTCAATCACCTTCTGAAGGAATCAAAATGGCTTTGGACTGGCTGTGGGAATAGTTTTGGTAATTAAAAAGCAGTGTATTGTGGTTTTTCCCATCTGAGACCAGTGCAGACTGGCATTTTACGGGAATGCCATATGTTTGAGCAGGCTGACTGAGAGGGTCAGAGGCAAAATTTCTTCAAAGATCAATACCTCAAACCCCAAGAATTTAGAAGTGTTTGGATAAGTCTGTTTATTGCAGTGGATTGGACCAGTTTAGGTGAGGCCAGATTGCTGTATCTGACCCAAATGGGCCATGTAGCAGAAAGAGCAGTGTATGGACAGATGGGGAGAGTAAAGTTGTGGTCTGAAACAAACCTGCTTAGAGCTCTTGCTCTAAAGTCAGGACTTGCTAAGATTCCTGATCCCAGGTGGGTTACTGGGATCAGAATTTGGGGGCATGTGAGACCATAAAGGTGCTGCTTTAAAGAGCAGGGCTTTTTTTTAAACTTGTTTGTGGCCAGCAACGTGGTGCACGTTGCCAAGAACTGGGTTTGAAGGTTCCGTTCCCTCCCAAACACAGACAGTAACCATAAAACCAGAAATAGGGAATTGTTTTTTTATGGTTTGTGACCTCGTTGCACTCCCCCAGAGCTCTTCAGTGGCAGGAGAGGACTCTCACCCCAGGCACTTGGGCACGTGAATAAGGCTGAGTTCGCTCTGCAGGTTTGCTGGTTTATGTGGAATGGTTTGAGTTGGAAAACACCTCTAAGATCACTGTGTTCAGCCATCAACTTGGCAGCACCACCGTGTTCACCACCAAACCATGTCCTCAGGTGCCATATCCATGTATTTTTTTAACATTTCCAGGGATGGTGACTCCACCACTCCCCAGGGCAGCCTGTTCCACTGCCCACTCCTGGCCGCTCTTTCTGTGAAGAAATTTTTCCTAATATCCAATCTAAACCTCCCTTGGCACTGCTTGGGGCAATTTCCTCTTGTCCTTGTCCATTCTTTAGCAGAAGTATCTGTCCTGTTTGTTATCCCAGGAATTAATGTGCATGGAGATGAGAGGAGGGATTCAGTCCTACCATGTGTGTTGGTTCTCGTGGCTGTCAGTCACACAATGGCAGGGCATTGGAACTGGATGACCTGTAAGGTCCCTTCCAACCCAAACCGTTCTGTGACTCTGTGATTCTGTAATATTGAATAGTACATTTTTAAAGACTGTTTCTCTTCATGGCAATCCAAAGAGGTATTGTATCAAAGGACAAATCCTTTTATTGCTGTGTCCTACACAGGTGGATAAACCTCCCCGCAGGCAGGGGTGGCTTTAACCTGTTCATCTCCAGGTGAGCCCAGGTGAGCGGGACACTCAGGCTTGAGCACAAAGTGTTCGGGGTAGCCAGAAACATTTCACTGGTGGAGTATTTGGGAATATTAATTCCATCGAGGGTAGAGCTTGCTCTGTGCGGGTGCAGCGGAAGGAAGAAGCTCACGGTAGGTCAGCTGAAGGGAGGAAGCCTTGCAGCAGATATTTTCGTGTGTACGTGCTGGGGCTGTTTAGCACCTACGAGGGAGGGCTGAGCCTACTCTGCAGCCTGAGACGTCTCGCTCTGCCCCCAGGATGAACGTGCCGCTGGTACCTTTAACCAGCGCCGCGCATTCCGAAATTAAAGGTTCACTTAATAGGTCATTTTGACATCAACGGCAACAACAGAATTACAGTCTGTTCCACGGGCTTCCTGCAAACCCGATGTTCCCTGAGCGCCGCGTGCTCAAGTGGAGTCGCGTGTTTTCTTCTGGGAGCAGGAGGTCCAATCGCTGTGCCATTTCAAGGGGCAGGTTTGGTCCTGGCTGTTCATCAAACATCGGGGGCACTGGGAGAAGGAAGGGGGTGGAAGAAGGAAACCAAAAAGTAGTAGCAGAAGATGTTTCAGTGGTTAAGTACTTCTCTCGCAGGAGAATTGTTTCCAGGACAACAAGGTTGATGGAGTTATGAAGTGAGTGTGTGTTTCCTTTCCCCTTCGCCTTGTGACTAATCAGTGAGGTAGGAAAACCTCTCTCCGTGCTTGAATTGGTACCTCAGTTATTTTTAGTCTGCACAAGGTTGTCTACATGGCTCTTTTTAGCTATTCAGGAGATTCCTGGTGTACAAGAAATCGTATTTGCTTTATTGTTGTTGAGATCACATGGTATTTAAAAAAAAATGAAAATCTGGATTATGAAGGGTTTCTGTTTGGTGGTTTGGGTTTTTTGTTTTGTGTGTTTGTTTTCCAGAGAATTAAAACAGCTTTGTGCTTTAAGTTTCAAGCTCCTCTCGCTGGTGGGATGTGAGTTTCTTTCACTGTTTGCACAGAATTTTTCCTCTGTTGGTATAATACATATTTTTTTTATATACTAATGATATACTGTCATGCAAATGAGTTGGGAATAAATTAGAGTATTAATTTTCTCCTAGAGTATATTCAGCTGTAGGACTCCATTGTGAGATCTATTTTCAACTGGAGTTTGGAATTTGGAATAAGGAGGCACTGAATTAAATGTAGTTGCCAATTTTAAAGGGGCACAGCTCGCATAAAATCACACCCATCTCCAAAATATGTCGATCTATTTAAAATCTGAAGGAGTACGATGAAATCTGTACTTGTGTGGTTTTCCTTTGTATATTTGATTGTACTCTGATTTTTTTTCTGGATTGTTTTTTTTCCTGCACAACATTTTGAGAAAGAAGTGAAATATTGGCTGTGCATTTTAGAGGCAAAAAAATAACAAATATAGTGGCCAGGTCGTTAGTGAAAGACACACTTCGTAAAGCTCTATTGTTTTGCTAAATTAAACAGCTTGAAGTTTAACGGTGCCCCTTATAAAGGAGTTTGATGATTTCATACCCCCTAATGACACATGGATTTATTTCATACTGAGATTTTAGGACTCAGGATTAAGAAAACACTTCTCATGCATAGTTGTGTGATGAATTAATGGGATAATTGGCTTCCTTCTGAAGGCATTGGGGTTCTGCTGGTGCTGGAGGTTGGGTGCCACTTGCCAAGATCTTCGTGATCACTGCTGTGAACAATTAAGTTTTATTCTTTGGATTTGTTTCTCCATTCCATTCTATGATCCTTTATTGTTCTGGGGGAAAGCTGTATGATGTGGCACGAAAAGTGCCATGCTCAGGTGACTGATTCCTGCACCATCTCCACATCCTGGGGCTTTCTAACTTCTTGGGAAGGGAAGTGAAGCAGTTGGACAAATCCATGCTGGAATTTACTTGTTGCTTTGTTATTCCTTCCTGGCTGCAAACCAGAGCCAGAATTCTTCCTGACTGGTGTCCCCCTCTTCCCATCTCTCTCTCTCTTTCTTGAAAATTCCCATTTTCAGCAGAACAAGAACAGCACTAACCTCGAGTGATGAGATGTCTCTGGGCTTCATTTTCCAGTACTTCCCCAGTTCCTTAGTTTTTCCATTAGTTGGAGCATACCAGTTCTTCATGGAGGTTTGAGTTCTTCTTCCAGGTTGCAACTTGTCCTAGTAAGGGAATGAGGAGTTTTTTTGTTGCTTCTGCTAGAAGTTTCCTAATTATGTGGTTAAACAGAGAATGTAGCATCAGAGCATTCTTTCTCAGGACAATACCCTCATAACTCTGCTTAGGGGATTTTTGGGTATGTTTTTTTGGTTGCTTCCTTTTTTTTTTGTTTCAATGCCCACCAAGGTGTGAGTATACCTTCTGTGTTTCTGCAGATAATCCAAAGCACAAGCAGGACATAATGGCCAATATCCAGCTCCCACTGAAGTGTTTTAGGATGCCTGAAAGTTGGGATACAACCCCAAACCCAAAGGCAAGTCATCACCTTTCAGGTGCTGAATGCCAGCAAGGAACAGTCACAGATCTCACAAGACACTACAAAGACATCTTTGAACAATTAGGTATTTTCTTTTTTTGTGTTTATTCACTTTCTCTTTGACCACGAGGAATTTCTTTGGTCAACTCTACAGTAGATTTTGGAATTTATTTCTAGTTCTTCGGTGTTATGCTTGAATCACCAGGCAGTCTCCATGGGTCGTCTTGATGGAGCAGTGTCACGTAATAGAAATACTCTGGCAGTCCAAATCAGAGAAAAAGGAAGGACGGAGGTATTTCCAGTGTTTGCTAAAAGCAAACAGTAAGCTTCCAGCATTAATTGACAATGCAACGAGAAAATTTAAAAGGTTTTTTTAACAGAATTTGTCTCTTTTTTTTTTTTTTGTGTTGCAGAGAAAGGAATGGTGGCCAAGTTGTACAAGTGAACCAGGACAATCCAAAACGTAAGTCAAAGAGCGATGCTCATCTTCCTCTTTTATGAGACTATAGGTCAGTTGTTCTCTAAGACATCCATTTCATTAAAAAGGCAATTAGTTGTCCTCGTTTCCTGGCCTTTGAGTGCAGTTTGTAGGACTGGCTGAGTTGCCTGGTTTGGAGCCACGTGGCTCGGGATGAGCTGCGTGAGGTGGATGATTTTTCTCTCTCTGTCATCACTGTGTCAAGGCATGGAGGAGTTCAGGGTTGGGTTGTGTCCGTCTATAATTATTGCTGTTTCAACTGTTGTGGTCCAAGGATTTAGACAGGAGAGGTTTGAAGGCAAGAAAGGCTGGAAAGGGATTTTGGGCTCCAAAACTTAGTAGGAAAACCCTGAACCTTCCTTTGAGTTTGCTGTATTTTGCCTGAGTGTTTCGGAATATACTAAAAACATTTATTTTGAGTATTGTGTTTATGGTTTGGTGGGGCTTTGAGAAACCTGGTCTAGTGGAAGGTGTCCCTGCCCATAGAACTAGAGATGGTCTGTAGTTCTCTGGTTTAGCACAAGAATTTTTTCCATTTTGGTCAAGGAAGCAGCATGTTTTTCGGTGGTGTTTTGCATAGCAAGCCTCGTAGATCATCTCTCTGATTCATTTATAGGAGACAATGGCAAATTTTAAAGAGGGATGCTTTTAACTGTCTTGAACAGAGTGTGTTCTGTGCAGCAACAACATCTACGTTGCAATTGTAATAACAAAACCCGAGATGATTCTGAATTTGGTTTCACACCAGCTAACAAGTGGACTCATTAAAAGATTGTGTGAGGTTTTCGATGTATTATTGACTCAGCCCTAGAATATCTATAACTCTGCAAAATGTGTCTTGACTTGTTTACCAAGCGATGAGTGTATTTTTAGAGCATGGGTTTTGAAATTATTGGTGACTCCACTTTGTCAAGCAGCCTTTGTGGGGTGCTTCAGTTATTTTTTTATTACTTACATGAATGCCATTTTAACTTACACCTATGTCTCTCTTTCTGAAAAGATTAAGCAATTCTGCAGACTTGCTTTCATAGACGCTCAATATTAAAAAAAAAGAAAAAAAAAGGTAGTAGAACATGTGTCAAGCATCTGTAATTCCTTCAGCATCATGTTTTCCACACTGATTTAACAGCTATTGAGTCTCCTCAAATGTCCTTGTTTCCAAGACCTGTTTTATAGTAATAAATCATCTTGGCTGTAAAATTCTTGAAATGATTCAGTAGGACGATTGTTTCCTTAGCACATTCTCTGAGAGATCACGGAGAGGAATGGAGAAGTCTTTAACCAGGTCAGCTTCTCCCCTGCAACACATGTAGTCAGTGCTGGAAGTGAAAACGAAATCACCAACATTCGTTCTGGTGAACTGCTGTTTTCCAGTGCTCCCTGGTTATCTACTGGTAATTCAAAATAAGTTTTATGTTAGAGTTGCTAAATTACATTGAGAAAAGCCAAACCAGGTAAAGATTAAAAGCTGTGGCGTGGTGTGATGCAACTTTGCACTTAAAAAAAGGTCTGTCTCAAAATTCATATGAAACACAGCAGTGAAATTACCAAAGACATCCTTAATTTCCTCACCTATTTGCACAGGAGGGTGGGGATGGTGCAGTCCTTGGGGTAGAGTGTGATCTAATAAATTACCAGGCATTTGAGGATGGTTAAGCTGTGGTACCTGATCTGTCAGTCTCTGGAGGGTAGTCAGGCATTGTGTAACCTGTGGGGCTTTCTGACACCTGGAAAAGGCTCTTTAAATTGGGCATTACATAATGGGAGCAGGTAAGAAAGAAATTCAGCCAAGAGTCCGTGAGGAATTCTGTATATTAGGTCTCCAAGGCAATTTATTGCATTGTTCATCTGGAACATCATGTGTGCGAAGAGAAGGGAGATGGGTTTTTGGCTAAAACCCTGCACAGCTGGAGTTCCAGGTAAAAAACCAGCAGGTTAGAGAGGGATTCAGGGAGAGATGACATCCCTTGATCTTAAAGTTTGTATCTTTGTGAATTACTGCTGTTTTCCTTCTGTGATGCTTTCCAAGGTGAACATCAGATATGGTTGCCCAGAGAGCTTGTGGAATCCCCATCCCTGGAAGTGTCCAAGGCCAGGTTGGATGGGGCTTGGAGCAACCTGGGATAGTGGAAGGTGTCCCTGTCCATGGCAGAGCATTGGAACTGGATGACCTTTAAGGTCCCTTCCAACCCAGACCATTCCATGACACTGGAATCATCTCTCAGGTTGTTCCATGCTGAGGGAAGCAGTGAGTTCTGGAGTTAGTTCTTCCATGGGCATTTCCTTAAAATAATCAGGCTTTGTGATCTGGGATTCTCGATTCTCTTTCCTACCTTGGGGCAGGAAATACAGCTTTGCAGTTTCCTCAGGATTTATAGCAGATTAATGTATTAAATTAGATTAAATCTCTTGCATTTGTTTTGGAAAGAGAACCTTGTATTCTTCGAGGTCTCAGCTGCCAAACGGAGGTCTTTCTGTTTAAACTCTGTGTTTTAATCAGATGCTTTTACTGTAAGGCTTAAACCTTAAGGTTTTCAATGGTGTGCTTTAAAATGAGCCAAAATAGCTTTTGTTTTAATCACGATAGGGAATAACCTCTGCATTGAAAAGGTGGGCTCCAAGATTCCTTCTGCCCTGCGGGATCTTGGCAGGAGTGTGTTGTGTCACATCCGTGCATTCATCCCAGTTGGTGTCTCACAGAAAAAGCAGTAATGCCGGGCACACAGGCATGTTTAGGGTTGGTTGAAGGATCTCCTGTCCTAGTCCTGTTGAAATCCTTGGTTGTGTGAAGATGGAGGGTGGTCTTAAGAAGGGAACAGATTATTAGAAGCTTTCTTCTGGCTGAGTAAGAGGTCTGCCAACCCAGGTACCTTCCACAAAGCCCCTTTGTCAGTTGTGTTTGTCCCTCGTGGCTGTGAAACGAGGGCACCGTGGCTACTTCAGAGCTCAGACACAGTATTGTTATTATTGACTCCAGCAGTAAAAACTCAATATCTGATCTCAGGAGACAGCCCACCCCTTCCACATCTGTGGGCAAACGGGTGTCTTGGAGCATATCGCCCTTCACTCTGAGTGAGAAGGTGGGTTTGAAAAGTACAGGCAGCAAGGGTAAAGAGAACCATTTCCCTTTTCTTCTGAAGGTCCCCAGGCATGAAAGGTGTAAAAGGAGATGAGTCCCAAAGAGGTCAGCGTTGTTGGGAGTGTGGGGAGTAGCCATTCACACAGGCCATGGGTGTTCAGAAGGAAACTCTCCATTTGACAGCGCTGTCTTCTGCATGACTTAGAAACATAAAAACACGACTTGGTTTTAAAAGGGGGCTTTTAATTTATGTCAGATGTGAAAGTACCTGTAAGTTTGATGTGTGTGCTTTGCAGAAAAAGAGGAGTGTGCTAAGATTAGTTCATAGATTTCCATTTTGTGAGTTGCCTCTGTGGCTTCACATAAAAAACACTGGCACCACCATGGAGGCTGAGAAATTTTGGGGTGTCTTTGGTAGGAGCAGCTTGTGCCACTTGAGCAGGAGCTGGAGTGGTCTGTGTTTCTCTCTGCACTTCTTGAGGCTAAAGGATGGCTTGTCAGTGTTCTGGATAATTATTTCCCCTCTGCCTGCAGTGAAGTGTATCTAGAGCTGAACAGCTAATACATAAAATACACTATCCGTGATGTTAATGCAGGAAATGGAAACATCATAAATATATATATATTTAGCAGCATCTTAGCATTTTCATACAGTTTCCAATCAGTGTTTTCTCACAAGATAAAAAAAATGAGTTCTAGTTCAAACCTGTATTCAGTCTGCCCATAGGAAAAAAGAATTTGGCTTTGGATGAAAATGTAGAACTTGCCTTCCCCCCCCTGTTTTCTTGGTTCTGAAATACTAAATCCTTTTATATTGAATGTGTCCAGAGGAGGAGATAATGGGTGAGGTACCACATCAGGAAAAAAAAATTAAATCTGTGGAGCTCAGAATTAACACTCAAATCTACATGGAAAATCCTGTTGGAGTGCAAAATAGGATTTGGGTGTTTTTGAAATGGAAGGATGGTAGGACACAGAGATGGAGCCTGGAGATCTGTGTGCTGTTTGTGCTTCTCATCTGTTGCATAAGCCTGGACAGGCTGCTTTGCATTTTCCTCCTTCATTTCTCCTCTCAGAGACCTGTGTGTTTTACTTGCTCTTAGGAAAGCACTTCAGAAATCTTCAATTAGTATTATCATAGTCTTCTCTGAGCTCACTTAAAATCCATTTCCTCCTCACTCATGCCTTCTCAAAGACAAGAATAAATAGATTTTTTTTCTTTTTTTTTTTTCCAAATGGCATTGATTGACTGATATTCTGCAGCTGCTTAAGGAAGGATTTAACTGGTGCTTTCAGTTGTTTGAGCATCCATTGAGCAGCTCCAAATGGAGAGTCCTGTTGGGTACATCGTGTCTCTAATTCTGTCAGGGACATGGTCTGCCAAGAGAGGTATTTCCTTCTTCCTTTTAATCAGCAGCCTGGAATTTCCAGTCCTCCTGGTGTAACAGACCTCTGTAGATGGCTTTACATTCCCCTTGGCTGATCTTGCACATGAATCAGCCAGAGCTTGGAGCATTGTGGGTGGAGGTGGCACTGGAAACACAGTTTGTATCCCCAAAAATCACACTGTCAGGCTCGGGATTTACTCTGCAGCATCCTCAGGTGTGCGGCAGAGCATTCCTGAACTCCTCATCACCTCCTGACCCTCAGAGGTTTGGGACTGACGTAGCTGGACCAAACTGGGGCAGGGCAGGTATGAACCCCAGTGCAGGGAGTTCCTGTCTGAGGTGCTGCTGCTCCTGCAAATGCAAGAAGTGAACAAGAGCAGGAATTTACACTGTGTGGGTGCAGTGGTTAACCAGGGAAATGCATTGATCCTGCGCAGCCAAATGTTCCAGCCAGAGTTGAGTTCATAGAGTTAAATCACCACTCTTAGGAGAAACCACTCTCCAGTGGAACATCCGTGCCCAGAAGCAGCTGCCACGCTGCTGGGCAGCTTTGCATTCTCCATTGACATTCCTGGGATCCTGGCAAGGGTCCCACATACAGAGCTGAGGAAGTGGATGGTATAAAAGCAGAACTCTTTGGGCTTTTTGTTCCGCCTCGATCCATCAGCCTTCCCGGGACTGTGCTGTGACAGAGCATCTGCATTCCGCGTCTGGAGACGCGGGGAGAGGGAGCTCCTGAAGGACATTTGCTGATGGCTGTGCTTTGGTTCAGGGGTGTTAAAAACCCTGCAGGCTGTACACGAGCGAGCTGTAATTTATTTTAATTAAATACAATAGCTGCATGCACACTGCAGAAGGGATAAGACAGGGATTCCCCACCTCTGATTTATCGTCTTGCTGTTTGGATTTCTTTGCTATTGTCTTCCCACTCACAGATCTATGCAGAGATGTCTCATCCCCTCCCTCCTGTGCTGTTAGCAGTGGAATCTGCCTTTTGAAATGGAGCGAATTTTTCTGAAATTTTGCTGCTTTTGAAAAGCCTTTCCTGCTGGCTGATAGCGGAGGCATCCCTGCCCTTCCTGACACACACACACACACCCCAATGCAAGGTTTGTTTTAAATGGAGGGCTGCAGGAAGCAAGATCCTCATCCCTTGGAAGCCTTCTCGTAGCTGATTCTCATTTTTTGAATTAGGGAGCTGGGAGTACCCACCCTGGGGCTGGCAGGCAGCCTGG
Organism: Sclerurus mexicanus; assembly: GCA_013396755.1. NCBI lineage: Eukaryota > Metazoa > Chordata > Aves > Passeriformes > Furnariidae > Sclerurus > Sclerurus mexicanus. The sequence goes on along the minus strand of VWZF01006302.1, from coordinate 92,424 downwards.
CAGGAAGCCGGACAGACTGGCCTGCCGGCCAACCTTGTTGCCTTTTATAGAGCTTTTTTTTCTTCTTTTGGTGAAATCAGCACATTTCCACGCAGTCGGTGCTTTGCAGGGTGGGATTGTTGTGTGTTCGGGAGGTTTTTCGGGCGGCTCTGGTGTGAGACTGCAGCTTGCGGCTTTGGGAAATGGTTGGCTAATTTTAATGATCACTTGAGATGGTTTTGTGAGAGGAGTTGGGTTTCTATGGAAGAAAATCCTGTTGGAAGGATGTTCTTCAGCCAGCGTGAGCGATTGCCTGATGCATGTCACTGTTCAGGTAGGTGATTTGGCTGGCACAGGGGTCTTAAATTCCCCATCCACAAGTCTTGCATAACAGGAACTGTATCTGAACAAAATTGCTGCCCAGTATTTTCGCTTTGCTTAGAATGGCTTACCCGGGGTAAATCCCAATCACGTAGGACCTGGATGTCCCACCTCTTTTGGCAGGGCAAAGTAATAGCAGTCGGTGGGGAAATACACCCTGGGAGAAGGGACAGAAGCTTTCAGGTGTGGAGCACAGTGTGAGGCTGCACTCCACCTACTGCATCTGCTGGAGCTCCGTCAGGACTCTTCCTCCCTTGGGCCGTGGAAGTGCTGGGAGGAAGCTGAGCTTGAATTCCCAAGGCACGGCACTGCTGCTGAACGAGGCTGGCGTTTTCTGGGCTTCTTCAGCTTCTGATGTGAACCCCCTGAAATGCACTGGCCCTGCAGAACCACCCGTCTGGCACTTCAGGCAGATCAGGCTGATCTTGGATGTATTTTCTCTCCCAGTTCCCTTGCAGTAAATGAAGCTGCCTCCTTGGAAGGTTCTTTGCATTAGGAAGCATTTTGAGTTTGTGAGTTTCCAATGAATCACCAATTAGCAGTCCCATGAAATTAATTTCAAGTAAAATCAGACTTTGTTTGCTTGAGTAGTTGGTGCTTTCAGAGAAATCCTGAATGTGACCTGGATTCTCAGAAGCGGCTCATGTTGTAGTGGCCTCTGAGTGTGTCCTCAGAATGGATCTGATGTTTGCACAAACATTATGAACCATCTGTGTAATTTTACATGAGCCACTCTTAAACTGAATGCATCCACTAGGGAGAGATATATTTGAAAATGGAGAAGACTTTACATGTTTGGGGTTTTTGTTGGCTGTTGGAGCTCCAACATTTGCACAGTCACTGTGGGAAAGCTGAGTGCATAAATCCCCTTGGAGGGGAACCCACATGATAACCAAGAGCACAAGTTAAAAAATAAATAGTGAAACTCTGCCACTGTGTAATTAGCCTGAATAGGTTAGTTGGTTCTCATGTACGTGGAGTGTTCCTTAAGGATCCCATCCAAATACACAATAGATACGTCGTTCCTCAGAAATCAGAGGTATAATCTTACCAAACTTGTATAATAGGAAAGTTTGGCCTTTGTATCCAGAGGCTAAACTAACACCTAATATTGACTTGATTTCTTAGTCTGACTTCTGAGCGTGAAACTTATATCTAGCAAAATGAAACGTGCCTCTTTTTTAAAAAAAAACATATTTATCTTCTCTCAAAAAAGTGTGTTTCACGTGCTCCTGCCTGAGCAAAAGGTGACAATTTTAACTCGCTTTGTGCTCCCTCTTTTCTCTGCTCCAGTGCTCGAGGTACGTAGGGAACTAGAGGTCTCCTAAGGTGGCTGTTGTTAAATAAAACCACACTGAGATTCTGGAGGTCAGAGCACACCGGAGTCAGCTCTGCAAACTCGTTTTTTCCATACCCAAGAAGTGTGAGTCAGTTTTTGCCAAATGAGTCAAATCTGTCCTCAGATTCATTTGAAGACACTCTAATTAATGGATGGGTAACTGGGACTAGTGTTATGCAGAGAAATGGCTTACGGAGCTCACTGAGCGTCCCTGGGAGCGGGAAGGGGCACAGGGTGGACAGAGGTGATGGGGAGGCAGCTCAGGGGTGGCTCGGTGCCCTGAAAGGGCAGGGAATCCTCCTGCAGCGTGGAGGGGGCACAGAGATTGCCCTCAGTTCACCACTCCTGAGACATGGTCAGTGTGAGTGTGCATTTCCTTGGAGATGCTGCCCAGCCCTGGTCCTGAGCCTTTCACCCCACTGACAGGAGGATGAGGCTTGTCCCTGGGCTTCAACAAAACTGTGGCAAAAGCCTACTTGGCTCATCCTTCGGGATGCAGTTGGGCTTCCAGACACCAGCCCTCTCCCACAGCCCTTCTGGAAATAAATACCTTTCCCCTTGCTTTGCATTCTTTCCCTTTATCTTCACCTGGCCAGCGTTCCTGTGCATTAAGCTGTCCTCCCAGCTCAGGTGTCTGGAGCTGCCACCCTTTACCAGGACGTGACCCCTGCATGGTTTGCTGGCTGTGTCCTGCAGGAACACTCCCTTTCCTCTGGAGGAATTACATGACCATTAAACTTCGAGGCACAGGCACCTTCCAGGTATCCGTTTGTGTTCCTCTGTTCCCGTGTTTAACCCTCCCTCTGAGAAATCTCTCTTTGGACCTGTGACTTTCGGACCAGGAAATGAATTTGATGGCTCCATTCTCAAGCACTGGCTGTGGTCATCATCCTCATCCTGTGCTCAGAAGAGTGACTAATCCCTCCTGTCTTCAGTGAACTAGTAGACAGGCATGTGTTTATGTTCCCTATTCCTGTGTGTAATCAACCTAGAAAGAATTTTTTAGATTGGCTTTTTTTCCGCAGTTTTTTGGTGGGGACCCAGAGGAAATGAGTGATGGAATTCAAATGCAGCAGTTGAAAGATTTTTGCCATTACTTGCTTGTGCTGCAGAGATGGGTTGGCTGCATCAGAGATGTGAAGTGCACAATCCTTTGTAGGTCTCTGACTGATTTTAATTCTTCCCATAATTCGAACCAGCTCAGAGTTGTCTTCACTCTCAGTGAAGAGCGTCACGCTCTTAGAAATTTATTGGGTTTAGATCATTCGGATCTTTATTATCTTTTATAAATGATCTTGATTTATAAGATGATGATTGTAGAAGAGTGGAATTCAGTGGAGTCCAGCAAGCAATCCTGTCCCCTTTTTCCTTTTTTTTTTTTCCCTCTAGTTTAATTCTGGCAAAGTTTTGTGAAACACAGAGTGTTTGAAAGGGGTGTTCACTCTATACTCTTCTTACTCCTCTTCTGTCTAGTTCCTCACTCGAATTCCATCTCTGTATGTGACTCCATTACGCTCCTTCATCTCCAATCTCTGAGTTAATTTGCAAGGAGCTGAGAGCAACAGGTTTGAGATTCTTTTCATGCTAAGATTTCTTTTTGGGAAACTCTTGCGTTCCAGTTGGAGGAAGTAGCTCTTGCCTGAGGGAATTCAGAAGTCTGCTTCGCTGTCATGCTGACCCGCAAAGCTGTTTCTCTCTCTGATGTTCATGTAAATCTTTATTCCGAAGGATTTTAACAAGATTCACCATCAGCAGTTGCCTCTCTCTGACAGCTGCTCAAGAATATAGTTTAAAGTAAGCCTGTAATTTTTGGCACCTGTAGCTGAGTAAGATAAACCCAGTCCTGATCCCCAGCAGTAATCTAGTCACTGTTGTGTGCACGCAGAGCCTCCCAGGAGGTGTTTTGTGTATGTGAATGCAGATGGTTAAGGATGCTGGAGTGACTCCAGGGAACACAGGTTTGTAGTTCAGCACTCACTTTTGTTCAGGATTTCTCAAACAGAACCACTTCCTGGACAGTATGATAAACAGTTACTTAAAAAAAAAAAAAAAAAGAAAAGAAATATTTTTATCTTGTTTTGAATCTTTCTCGGGGCTGCTGCCATACATGCTGGAAACAGATCTGACTGTTTTGAAGTACAGGAAAATACCTGAGGGTCTGGTGTTTAAAGACTATCAAAAACACTTTATGGAGTGCCAGTTGTATTTTCAACCACATACATTATTGCTCAGCTCTTTACATGAAGCGTGGTCTGTGTTCTCTTGCTGTTCAGACAACCCAGAGAAACGTGTGATTATTGCCTTTTTAGCATTTTACTACTTTTTCATTACATGCCAGCGTCTCCATTGAATCTGTGTATCATTTTTAAGCACACCAATAAATTGCATTCTGCTGAAACACTGGTCAAACCCCACGTATGAAATTCACCCAGTTGATTGATGTTTTGTTGCTGCAGCGGGTGAAACAGAGATGAGGTTTCTCACCGTGAAGAAAGGGAATTGCCACGATGGTCGTGTTGTCTGCTCACACAGTGCGTGTGTTCTCCCAAGTGTTTGTCCAAAGGGAGTGGAGTCCTTCAGTATTTAACAGAGGGCATCGCGTTAAAAGTGAGCTCACGCCACAAAGTCTTTTTCCTCGCTCCTCTCTTCCATTTTTAGGTCAGATGATTCAGGTTTTCCTCAGTGCTTTTAACCTTTTGCCGTGTGCTGGGGCTGCTCAGGGGCAGCAGTGCTGGGAGGCCAGCACTGAAGCAAATGCCTCTGCTGGCAGAGCTCTGCTTCACTCTCTGAAAATGTTTGCTTGTGGTTTCGTAGCCCTTTGCTGCTCTCCGTTTTTCCTTAGCTCTCAGGTAGCATCCTTGGTGAACATTCCTTTTTAGTTTCTCTTTCCCCTCTTAACACTTTCCCCTTCTAGGATATAAGTGCCTATGTGAGATAGGGAAAAAAAAGGTCTGTAGCTCATGTAATCTACCAGCTTTTCATGGAAATGTAGATTTAATTGCTGGCAACAGAACAAAAAACAGACCATTACTGTTTCTCATTGTTCCTTGAACAAAAATTTTCATACCTTGCTGGATGTTACATCATAAACCCGTAGAATCCTTGTATTTTGTTGCCCAAATAATAAAGTGAATGGCTGCTCTGACTTCCCTTATGAAACACAAGAGAGAGTTTTCCATGCACTTGCAGACTCTTCTGCCTTTTAATATTTGGAAATAGATTTTAAAGCGTTCTTAGGGGTGTGCAAGTGTACAGGGGTGTGCAACTCCGCAGTGAGTAGGTTGTTTGGAGGCAGAGGGGTAGAGGAGAGGTGGGAGAAATGTATTTGGAAACACCCTACAAATAGTTGGTGTGGTTCTTGTCCAGTGCAGAAACCCTTCACTGCACAGACCTGAAACCACGGCTAGGTTTGCAAAGCTAAATTCTGGTTTTAAAATACTTTACGTCTTTATGGAGACTAAATATTTTATCCTGCTTTGAACAGCATAGATCTGTTGAGAGCAGCAGAGTTAGAACAGACGCACATCGCTCGAAGTGAAAGCTGAATTTGGTCCTCCTTGTTCTCTGCTTTTTAGTCATGTGATAATCTATCCATAAATCATGCACTTGAAAGGTTTTCTTACTTCCTGCTTTTGCCAATCAGATTGTGTAAAATGCAGATGAACCCAGCTTCTGGTTTATCAAGCATGAGCAGAACACCCCCTCCAAATCCCCTTCGCTCCCACCAGCCCCTGATTTCCCCCCGTCTGAAAACAGGACAGCGAGAATGACAAACTTTGACTAATAAAGTGGAGTTTTTTTGGTCTCCTCCCTTTCTGATTCTGACCTGTACTTCGCTTTCGTTATAAAGCGAACGTAGAAATTACCCTGTGGGAGTGGTGAAACTGCAGCAGAGAAACAAAAACTATTTGGATTCATCTGAAAGCTCTTCATTCGCTTGCTCCTCTTTTTATTAACAGCTCGAAGCGTGCAGCTTGTCGGGTTCTCACTGCACATGTGCCAGCAAGAACAGAGGTAATGCTTTGTGTGGCTCTTTCCTTTTAATAGTGCTTTAATTGTACCGGGGAAATTATTTGTATTTTTATGGGAACCTGTTATTTTAACGATATTAATTACAGCTTCCTGATGGGCACGTTCTATCGATCTCAGCCAGCTCCCTTTCCAGTAACTTTCATTTTTTGGGTGGAGGAATTGGGTTTTCAGATTCAGATCCACGTTTCGCAGGTGAAAATCCCAACTCTCTCCACTGGAGGTTGCAAGGCAGCTTCCAGCAGACATCAGCAGCCAAAATTCAGTCTGCAGTGGATTTGTTTCTTTCGGTCGTCCCCGTACACCAGGGTGAACATCTCCCTGTGCTGGAGGTGTTGTGCCAGCTCTTTCTGTGTCGGGGAAAGTACATTGCTATAACCTAATGAGCAACTTCTTGTCGCTGTTTGCTCTGGCGGGCTAAGATATTTTTAGTAAGTCATTTCAGAAGTGCAGGAACTTCCTGATCCTTTTTTTTTTTGTTGTTGCTGTTAATTCTCCTCAAACTGAAAACGCGGCGTTGGAGGCGTTTTAATTCCAAGGGGATCGTTCTCACAAGGCACGGGAATTGTTCCTGGTCCCCCTGGCTGCGAGGGCAGGTTGTTGGAATTACGAGGCCGGTGGTGTGTCAAGGGACCAAAGCAAAGTTTGGTTTGGCTGGTGGCTGGAGCAGCCTTGGCAAAAATGCCTCCTAAATATCGCCGGGTTATTTCGTTCTCCTTAACGCCTTTGCAAGGTTTTTGCACAGGGGAAGGAAGGAAGGACGGGAGGAAATACTTCAGATTTTGCTAGTATTGCCTTAGGTAGCCACTTCTGGAACTCTTCCAGAAGTCTTATTGGGTGTATTTATGTTTTCTTCATGTGAAGCGTTTCCCAGAGTGTTAATCCTAGAAAGTCTTGGGTTTTCACCAGCAAATGTGCTCGGAGTGTGTCTGCAAGGGGAAGCAGTGACTGTATGGAAAGGGGCAAGGTGACGAGTCTAAAGAGGCACCAAGAAAGAAAGACCCTCTGTTTATGTGCCCGGTTTTAAAAAATACTGCTAAGTGCTTAGTAATATATATAAATGTGGCTTCTGGTGTTTGTGTTAATGTAATGGTTGAAATACAGGTCAGTTTGCCTCTGAAAATGGAGATTTTTGAAGTGCTCTTGTGTTAATCAGTCCCAAGGACTTTGAAGAACAGCAGGTCCAGCTGTGTTAAGTGGGGAAAATATACATCAGAACCCTGAAATTAAAGGTTAGGATTAGAGTTCCCTGCCTATGATCTTGGACCTGTGTTTGCATTCTTCCATGTTCGGAGTTCCTATCTGGAAAATTAGGATTAATAATCCCTACCAGTAAATGTGATGCTTGGGGACGTGGTTTAGTGGGGGACCTGGCAGTGCTGGCTTAATGGTTGACTTGGATCTTACAGGGCTTTTTCCAGCCTTAATGATTCTACTTCTGTTTCCTTACACGAAGAAAACGGAATTCATTCATTCCTGTTGCAGTCTCAACATAACCTGGAATAGCTGAGAATTGCCACTGCCAGGAATTCTTCCAAGGGGCTGTAAAGATTGGACAAACGAGATGTGATGAGTTGCAATTAATGGTTAAACTCTTTTCCTATAATAGTTCGTGCCAGTGCTCCAAGTGCTTCTGTTGAGTTGCAGGCTGATTAAAACCTGAAATTAGGTTTGTTGAAGAGCAAGAAGAGTTTCTGTGCAGGACAGTCATTGCTATTAGCTAAATAAGATTTCATTTAAATCAAAATTGTGCAGCAGTGCATGGCAGGGGGGCTGGAACTAGATGATCTTTAAGGTCCCTTTTGACCCAACACCTTCAGTGACCAACCCAAGACAGCAGAATTCTCATAAATGGATTTGCTGTCGTGGCACTTGTGCCCAGTGATTAACTACATGTTTGGGGTTTGGGTTTTTTTAATTATTCTTTCTAAAAAATATTTCTCCGGACTTTAAAAATAACTCAGCTATTTGAAATTTGGATTTCAGTCTCTTTGCTCAAAACTATGAAGTGTCTTAACACAGATTTACTGGATGTATGAAGCTGTCAAAATAGATGCACAGTTTACAGTAGGTAACCAAGGTGATACTGTCTCTTCTTGCTCTGTTTCAGTTGGGGTTTAAAGTGGTAAATCAATGAATTGTTTTTAAAATATTTGTACTTTTGCCGTCTATTTCCAAGTGGTTAAGGGAGGAAAGGTTGTCTTTATGGATGCTGAAAAAGTGGACATGAGAAGAAGCAGAGTTTTCCAGCCCAGTCTTGTTCCCTGGTTTGCTGGGTCACAGACTTGCTGTGCCTGTTGTCAGTAAAGGGGGGCTAATATTCAGAAATAATCAGAAATTCCTCAGTGATTCTAAACCCCAATGAAAACAAGAGGTGGAAACATCTGTAAAATTTTCTACCAGTGTTTTAGCTTCTAGAACCAAAATTCTGCACCTACGTGCAGCTGAAGGACCTGCCTCTTTTCTTGTCCATCCTTTCAGCGTTCTCTTTAACCACAGCACACATCAAAGTACTACCAAAAACCTGGGCGTAAGAACTTATATTTGAGGAGCATTATCCGTGGATGACTTCATGTTTGTTCCAGTCTTCCTCATTTTCAGGTTCTGAAAGGCTTTCGTAACTTTTTCCATTCCCATCCCTGCCTTGAATCGAAGCCGTTTTGAAAAACAAATTATTTTAAATTATGTAATGAAAAATTCCCAAATTTACCTCCAGCTTTAGCAGCCCTTCACTGCTACAGCTCTTCTTCCCTAATCTGCAGAACAGAGCAGATGAAAATAAAGAGAAGCTGGCATGTTTCTTCTTGTGCAGTTTTATTGGTGTGCGTGTTTGTTCATTTGTCTGTTCACTTGTAGAATTCCATGATCTTACAAAGTGGTTTGCGGTTTAGTCTGAATCGGGGACACTTTCCTATTTTTCACATTTCAACCATTTCTGACATTTTAATGCAATAGAAACAATGCAGTGGAGGAGCCACAGTGCTTTTGAAAATAGCCACTAGATATGTTGGTGCCCCGTGTCACTGCTTGAAGATTTTAAGAGTTTCTTGATGGATTCTTGGGCGTATTTTAATGACACATTCCACAGGCAAATTCATTTGTATTTGTGTGTTTAGTTGTCCAGAGCTTGTTAACAAATGGGTGACAGACATATCCCAAAATGTGGCTTTTAGACACAGCTCTGACAAGGGTGGTTACAGCTTTTGCTGATTTTTATGTATAATATCTGGGTTGCTGCTTTCAAGGGTTTGCCCCTTGCCTCTGGTTACACTTCATGTTGTTTCCATGCTTTGTATTAAATTGGGGGAGAATTTGGCTGCATCCTAAGTGCGGGATTGAGCAGCGACATGTTGAATGAAGGTGGTTTGATCAGACCTGCTTGCGTTAATTTAATGGTTGAATGAAATGAATGCTGGAACATGGGTTGGAGTGTGGTGTGTTCTCTTCTAAAGCTGCACACTGGAAAAACAACAGCACTGGAGAAGGAGGTCGCATTGATCTACAGTGGAGTTCACTGGTCCTGCAGTTTTGACTGAGGTCAGTAGTGAACTGAAACAACCTTCCCAGCATTTGCTTTTCCTATTAATGGTGCCAGTGGAGAAGAAGCTGGGAATGGCCTCCTGGAGTTTTCAGGGAAACTCATTGTTCACACAAAGCCTGGGGAGGAATTCCCCTTCCTCCTTGGGCTGCTAGGTATGCAGTGAACCATACAGTTTGCTTTTGCTGCATACCATCTGCATTTTACTTCTGTTTTGTTCACTGCCTTCCCACCCTTCGGGGTATCACTGTATTGTATATTCCACTTTCATTAGCCTGGCATTTGCCGCTCGTGTTGTGCAAGTTACTGGTGCTTGGAACGGAGGTAGTCATGGAAGAAATGGAAATTGGTTGAAATTTCCCCTGCATTGTGTCTTCAGGAGAATAGCCACGGAGTGCTTTGGTTGTTTGGGGGCTGCTCGTGTTCACCTGGGATATGCGTGGTTAGGTCATTTGTACGGTTTCTTCTCCTGAGGATGGAAGTGGCTTCTTTCTTCTCTGTCTAAAGAACGTCTAAAGCTGATACACTGCAAGGATAACCTCAGCCCCCAGGATGGCAGCAGCTCTTTGAGCTGGAGCGCCCTGGGGTGCAGAGTCAGGTCTGACAGATGTCACTGTCACTGTCACCACGGTGACTCCAGACTGAACACCCCTGGCGTTGGAGGCTTTGTGCAAGGACATAAACTCTGTGTACAAACCCTGGAGGCTCCAATGCTGTGTTAGAGGGACGTGGCTGGGTCTGTGCCTCTCTGCAACTTCATGGCCAAGCCAAGAAAACCACCCCAACATGCCAGGAGAGCTGGCTTTGCAAAGAATATGTATTGTTATTGATAGTTTTTCATTAACCAGGTTACTCCAGCTTCCTGTTATCAGACATATTTGAGAGTTGACTGTGCTGTATTGTATCAAAGTTCCCTTCTCCTGCTTCATGGTCCACAAGTTTGGCTTTTCCTTTGAGATAGCATTCAGCTGTGTGTTCAGTGTCCCTTGTGATCCAAACGTGGCCACGTCGCTTTGGAACACGAACCTTTCGTATCAGTGCGGTCACTGTGTGAGCTTCTGCAGAGCTGGGTGAGACTGAACAATTGGTTAATGTTCAGTAAGCAAAATTTCCTTTTTCTGTACAGAATTTGCTTCCAGCTGCAGCCTAATGATAGGCCTGGATGACCACATTTAGGAGAACAGTCTCCTACCAAGAGTCCTTGCTGTTAAGTAAATCAAAACATGTTATTTCACCTGGTGGCTTGTGGAAAATTAAGTAAAAGTTTCATAATCAGATCCTCTGCAAATGCCAAATCGCACATCACAATAAAAAAGCCTCCTTGTGTAAATTGTTTATATGCTGCTAATCCTTCTCTATGGTGAGAAAAGCATTCAGTGGGTTTTTAGTAGGGGAAATTTGTATATTCCTGTAGTTACCAGTGCACTTGACTTCCCTGGTTTGGCTGACAAATCTTCTGACAGCTTTTAAATCTGAAGATCCTACCTGGACCCAGCTGGAAGTTTATTCTGTAGAACACTTCTCAAATTTCCTGTCACAGTTGCAGAACAATCTGGATTGCCCTGACTCTGCAAAGGAAGCAGGTTACACAGAAGGCATTTTGCTGTCAGTCTTTCCAGAGTGGAGTTCTCTCCTTTCCTGTGAAGTGCAGTGCCTTTGTCCCCAAAATTCTGCTGATGATCCTTTCCTCTTCAGTTTTGGCCACAAATCCTGAACCTTCCTACTTGAGGACTTGCATGTTGAAACCTGGGAGAGACCTTCTGTGACCTTAACCTTTACTTGCCGTGGAGAAGAGCCAGCACATACCAGAGCATTGGTGAAGAGTTCGGGATGTTATGGCCAATGTGCTCGCTGTACTGAGCAGAGGCTGAGTTGAATTTGGGTGAAAACAGAGTTAGAGCTGACCCAAAGTCTGCACTTGAACTCTGGGAAATAGAACAACCCACCGAGAGCAGCGTGGCTGGGAGGAAGTGCAGAGTCAAATTTTCCCTCCTACTTCAACACTCAAATGTGGATAGTAAAGAAGAACACCCTGTGTTTTTTGGGTGACCTTTCCTCAGGAGTACTCGCCTGGTTGCTCTGCATCCTTACTCTTTGCAAAGAGGAATTCACAGGGAAATAACTGAGGTATCACTGACTGTGCCAGAGTCAATTTGCTTATAGACACGTGAGCGTGAGCAGTGTTATGAAATGGAACAAGTGGGGCGTAGGGAATTTTTGGATCCCAAGATGAGAATAATTTCAGAGGAGTATAGACAAGTTTGAAGCATTACCAGTAGAAGTGAAAGTTGGTAGGTCCTTTTCTTGCTGCCACCCAATTGCCTACCTTTTGGCAGTGGAGAAGGGTTTGGTTTTGTTTTGGTTTTTTTCTCCATGAGACCCAAAAAAACATGAACAAGCCTGCATGGATTTTTATAACATGATACTCACATCATGGGATCACAGAATAATTTAAGTTGGAAGGGACTTCACGAAGTCTCCAATCCAGTCTCCTGCTCAGGATCAGCTTTCTCTTGTCATTCACCTGGTAGCGTTGCTGGAAATGAAATTTTAGAAGTAATTGTGATTATTTAGTTGTTGTAGGGAAAGAATATCTGGCGGAATAAAGGCCACCAGTCAATGCTGTGGAAGGAAAACTAAACATTTCCAGAAGAAAGTGTGTTTTTGGGAGATGGAGGCAAAGAGGATAAAGGGAAGATCAGACACTGCAATAATGAACTTCTTTTAACTGGTTGTGAATGGCAGGAGGACACAGGAGTTCCCTCTTACAGCAGAGCTACGTTTTGTAGTGGACTCAGCTGGACTGTGCTGGAATTGCTGGAAGCATTAGAGATCTGAGAGATCCTTACCTAGCAAAGCATTCCGGTAATCAACATGAAATTAAGATGTTGTGCATCGGGGCCTTAAATTTTAGTAACACTTGTGAAATTCCTCTGTGAACTGAAAAAAACAATAAAATAATTATCCAAGTTTTGTATCCCTTTTAAAAAACTGGATTTCCTGACTTCATGTTTAGTGGACGTAGTCGCTCCCATAGCGGACTGACTTCAAAGAGTCTGAGTATTCCCAGTGAAGACTGGGGACCATTATTGCTGAATTTAAATGATATTTGAGGTGAAGATAATGTGACACATATATTGGACTTGGAAAGAAGTGGAAGGCTGAATTGTTTGTGTAACTAATGGAGCTAAGGAGGACAGGAGAGAATAATTCCTGGGTACCAGCTGAGGCCAGTGGAGGGACATGGGTACACTTACTGAAAGAAGGAATTAAATGACAAGTGTTAAAAATATCCAGCAAGTTTGGAAGAAGAGGAGTTCAGATAAGCTCCTTTGAACAGCAGGAAGCTGTGCTTGTTGAAATCAGTCCCTGCTTTGAGTTGCAGGTCTCGGCACCTCTTAGAACTGCGGCTCGTCCAGGGAGTATCTTGGCACAAGCTGGGCTTGACCAGGAAATTATTTTCTTTGGAGCTTAGTGTTGAGGGGAAACAGCTTCTCTTCTCTTTGGAGGCACATCTGCAGAAGGTGTATCACCGGTGACTCTGCCTGAGCAAGCTGATAAAAATGTGTCTGGGTGACAATAAATGGTTTTGGCTTTGCCCTGAGCAGCCTCTGCCTTTGAAGTTCCTGTAGTTCCATTATATGGTGTTTGCATTGCTGGCAGAAGTATCTCAGAAGGTTTACAAGGCAGCTTCTATGTTACTGTAAGCTCAGGAGGTGAGATAGGATATTTTATATAAAAATGAGGACTCTGCTCTCAAAACTGGATTTTACTAGATAAAACTCTCATTTATCCCGGTGGGTTTAGTCCATATTTTCCTGTGCAACGTCAGTCATTTCCCAGTTTTAAGAAAATGTTTGTCCCTCCCAGTTCAGGCTCAACCTGCACAGGAATTTTGCTTCTCGTTCCGTCATCCCATCACTGGAGGGGAAGGAAGGAGAATATCTAAAACTCTGATTTGTGGCTGAGTTATGGGAGCAAGTAGAGATATAAGGGGGCAGCTGAGAGAATGTAAGGCTTTAGTCTTACTAATTATAGTGGTAGGGAGTAAAAATGGGCTGTGAATAAAGGCTTCATTAAAAAATATTCTCAGTTGGTTTAAGTTTGACCTCTGATGTGTAGGAAGACTGACTGAGGGATGAACAGTGCAGAAGAGGCTTTAACTTTTGGTGTCTGAGATTTATGTAGCCAGCAGGAATACACAGACAAGGAATTAGGAGCTGCTGTTTTATTTATTTAAATTATTATTTTATTTTTTCCCCCCTCTCTTTTTTCCTCTCTTTTTTTTTTCTTTCTTTTAATTCCATCTCTTTGCCAGATCCCTACTTCAGGGAAATTTGTCCCATGGTGGAGTTTCATCTGCAGGACAGTGGGGTTTGCTTTTGCTTAAGGTTTCATTGTGCTGTCCTTCAGATCTTCCACGGATGGGTGATCCAACAGCTGATAGCCCTGTTATTTGGCACACAGGTACAGCAGGAATGGGGTGTGGAAGCAGGTCCCTATTTCTGCCCATGCACTTGGAACAGGTAGACACTGAAATAATGATGGATAATGGCAGTGCAGTGTTGTTAACAAGGTGTGCTGCGATTAAAAGACAAATACCCCTTCAGACCTCCCCTTCTGCCCTGGGAAGCAGCTGTTGCCATTGCACAGAGGGATGTTGGGGCACAGACAGTTTATAGGAATCATCTACAACCTCAAAGTAAATGTTCAAACCAGCAGCATTGAGCAGGTCAGGTGGGAAGCCAGGACTCTGGCGGTGCAGAGCCTGCTTGTATCTTATTTCAGCACATCACTTACTGTCTCTGAGGATTAGCATTCTGTTTTTTGCAAAGTAAATCTAAAGGTTTCAGTTTATAACTGTGCCTGAGGAAAAACAGCACAGGGATGTAGGGATGGGAAGGGTGGGTTTGCCTCTGTGTTGCTCATCAATACAAGAGGAGCACGAAAGGTCACTCTGATACACAGCAGGTACTGAAGAGTCCACCAAATCCATGAGGCTCTCTGAGGTGGGAATAAAACACAAATCCTTTGAGTAGCTTTGATGCTAAAAAAAAGAAGATTTGCTAGAGATTTCCCAGAGTTAAATGCAAGCTTCACTTTGTCCGGCGTTTGCGTGGAAGGAGATGGGGTCCATGGGAATGCCGAATGAGAACTGCAGGTAGGTAGGTGGATAAACAGGGACAAAAGCTGTAATTACTGCCTGCTGTTTGGAAAGCACCCTGGTGCTCTCCAGGCCTCCCAGTGCAGCAGAGAGATGCCAACCCACTGCAGAGAAGCCACAGCCGGGTGCCAGCGATTCATATCCACTTCGCAGAGTGGCTTTGAGATCTGCAGATGATAGAGCTGCTAAGTTGTTATGAATGATTCAGAGCTCCTGGCTCCTATTTCCATGCGTGGATCATCAGACTGCCTTTCTCTGCCGTTCTGAAATAATTGTCTGAATGACCTGAATATCTTCGAAGTAGCTTGAATGTGCGTTCAGGCGCTGGCTTCAGGAGCGAACTCTTTCATCTGTTACACTTAACGTTAATTTTGCTTCTTTAATGGCATTCTCTTTACCCAACTTTACATGATTCAGCTTGCAGTCTGTTGGAGGTGGTGTTCCCTTCCAGTGGTAATTTTGCCCGAGCATCTCCCCAGTATGTGTTGGGAGACACGTAGGTAGCTGTTGGTGTGCCATCCCCTTCCGCGGGCACACGAACAATGACGGGTTTGTTCGCTTGTCGCTCGAACAATACTTGGGGAAAGCTCCATCCCGCCTGGCTCTCAGTTCTGTTGTTGTACTTTGCTCTTGGTGACATCACTGGTGGCAGCTAAATAAAGTTTCTTAATTGTTAGATGCTCTTTGACTGAGGATGTTGACTTTCCCTGGCAGCCAGTCGTATGGTGCTGGTTTTCCAGAGGCGGCTGCTAATCTGCCATAATACAGTAATTTAGTTACAAGGGTTGGAGAGAGTGGAGTGGGTCTGGTTTTTTAGATGGGAGATAAATAAACGAGAACTGAAGAGTTGGAGAAGGACTTTTGACAAGGGCATATAGTGATAGGACAAGGGGGAATGGCCTTAAACCCGAGGGCAAGGTTAGATTAGACATGAGGAAGAAATTCTTTGAGTGTGGTGAGGCCCTGGCACAGGTTGCCCAGAGAAGCTGTGGCTGCCCCATCCCTGGAAGTCTCCAAGGCCAGGCTGGACTGGGCTTGGAGCAACCTGGCATAGTGGAAGATGTCCTTGCCCATGGCAAGGGGTTGGAATGAGCTGATCTTTAATGTCCTTTCAACCCCAAATCACTCTTATGATTCTACGAATTACTCACATTTTTGGGGTCTGATTCTGCACCGGCAGCAGAGAGCTCTAAAATTACAAACCCTTTGCTGTGTTCCACATCACTTTGGTGCCTCAGAGGTCGGTCCTAGCATGGGGAGCAGTGCTGTGTTCCTGCCCCTGGAGGTCCAGCTCAGCCAGGCTCCAGCCTGTTCCCCTGCCCTGAGCATTGAGAGCTCACGCTCCTCCTGCAGAAGTGACACCTTTGGTTTCTTGGGAAGGCTGTTCATATATGTGCGGTTGTGTGCTGAGGAGGAGATCAGCAAGGGCAGAGGGGTTAAGGAAACACTGGTGCTGATTCTTCCTACGCTGAGAGCAAGGCTGAGCGTGGCCACAGAGTTTCCAGATAAGACACACCAAATGCAGCCGTGCGACATCATGAGTTTCAGCTCTGCTCACTAATAGCCACATCCTTGTGATTGTCCTTGGGATCCATCCTCTTCGCCCTACAAGGAGCGCTCAGCCCTTGATGCTGTGCTAGACGAAGCCCCTTGTCTTACCCCCAGGCTCTCCTTCCATGACCATGTCCTCTCCCAAAACACAGCTTTGAGGCAGTAAAGATGTGGCATTGAGGTGGAGACTTACAGGTGAACACAGGTGAGAAACACAGTCCAGAGCTAGTAGTGCACTTCGAACATCTTGCCCTTAACCATAAGATTATTCCTTCTTCCTCATAAACATACTTTGATTAATGTAAGAGGATGTTGCATGGTGAAATCCACTGTCTGCTCTTTATGTTAATGTGCTTGCTTTCAAATTATTTTAAGAGTGAAAATTAATTGCTTTCATTACTTCATCCATCTCTGTGTATTGGGCCAGTGCTGCAAAATTGAGCGTGCAACTTTGAGGAAGAAAGTTCTTGAACAAAAACCGTGAGGGGCAATACTCCTATTTGTGGTTTTCCACTGAAATTAAGTACATA
This sequence comes from Sclerurus mexicanus, assembly GCA_013396755.1. Taxonomy (NCBI): domain Eukaryota; kingdom Metazoa; phylum Chordata; class Aves; order Passeriformes; family Furnariidae; genus Sclerurus; species Sclerurus mexicanus. The sequence continues at coordinate 75,913 of VWZF01006302.1, read as the reverse complement.
AAGTTCACACCACAAATCATTATCTGAAATCTCCCAGGTTTTTTTGCAGTAGTTTAAAGCAGCATTTGAGAACTGATTTCACTGTAACTCATCTGACAGATCTGTGAAGTTCCCGGTTTCCCTTCTGTGAGGGAAAACATCCCAAGTAACTGCCTGGAATAAGTCAGATGAATCATGTCATGGAAGTGACAGTGTCTTTTCACTGACTATAAAGGGGTTCCCTGTGACTAACTCAGACATCAGCATCTGTGCTGCAGGTATTTAAATAGAAGTGAGATTAATCCCACTCATGAAGTAATCTACTTGCTTCCAGTTGAGATACACTGTATTGGGCATTTCATTGGCTTAAGAGGAAAATCTGAATCAGAATTCCTTTCATTTATAGATAATCTGGCTTTTTTTTTCCCCCATCAGGTTTTCAGTGGAGGTTTTAATTACACTGAGTAATTAACCTGTCTGTCCATTTTTATGTGGTTCTCAATTAAAAGCAGTCAATAAACATGGTTACATGGCTGTTGGGAAGGGGTTCAGCATCACACATGATAAGGGGGATGGAACACGTCTTTTATGTGGAATGGCTGACAGAACTGGGATCGTTCATCCTGGAAAAGAAAAGACTGATGAGATCCTGAAGCCCCTAAAGATGCTAAAGAAGACCTGGAGCGGGACTTTTACCTGGGTCAGGTGGTAACAGAAAAAGGGGAAATGGCTTTAAACTGGACAGAAGGCAGGGTTAGATGGGATATGGGGAAGAAATTCTTTACTGGGAGAGTGGTAAGGCACTGAAACAGCTTTCCTAGAGGATTTGTGGGTGCTCCACCCCCAGAAATGTCCAAGGCCAGGTTGGATGGGGCTTGGAGCACCCTGGTCTAGTGGAAGCATCCCTGCCCATGGCAGGTAGTTGGAACTGGATGGTCTTTAAAGTCCCTTCCAACCCAAACCATTCCATGATCACATTGAAACCCCTATTTTGGGTCAGCCTAGAGCTGTCCTTTTGGTAGCTCTGAAAACTGAGCTGCAACTGCAGGAATTGCCATAGTTCCACCAAAGTCCTGGCATCTCTGTGTTGGCATGTCCTCCCAGGCGTAGGAGCTGCACCCAAACTGCAGCCCAAAGGGGACTGGAAAAATTCAGATAAGATTATTGTATTGTTGTGTTGGGCATTGGATTCTCTTGAGTTGTTTGTCCATTAGAATTAGAGGACTTGCTGGAATATTTCAGCAGGATGCTACGGCCACATGTTGATGTCTGCAGAGTCTTTGTTGGCAGAGTCTGCAGACATCACCACAGAAACGTACCCTGGTGTGTTTAGAGGAATATTTACCCAGCAGGTTCATACTGTGTAAACATGAGCATGTAAACACACAAATAGTGCCAGACTGATGGATCAGGAAAGAGCAGAATTCCCAAACAGCGGTGTAGGATGGATGGTGCTACTGCAGAGCTTTCCTGTGCTCCCTCAGGAGTGTATTTTGGTCCTTCAGCGAGGTTGCTGACGATGGGGGCAGTTCATGTCTCTGCTGGTTAAATTGGAGCACCTTTACAGAGCTAAATCCTACATAAGGGAAGGAAAACAATTGGGTTTTTTGCCACAGTGCTGGGGCTGAGCTGTTCTTTCTTGGAAGAAGGAAGACGGCATTTCTTCTTCCATCCGGACAAGAAGCGCTCTTTGCCATTGCCCTTGGGGGTCCATCAGCAACATCTCTTTCCTCCTCCAGTTCCAATTGACAGTTATTTTTGCATTGACACGAGTGCCAGTTCCAAGGATTGAGTCAGATGTTGAACTGCTCATAGTAAATCGTTAATCCTCGTCTATTGAAGTTGCACAGGGAGGGAATGTGGGGTGTGATGCCATGACAAGTACCAGCTCTGAGTGCCCACAGTCGTTACATCGGTGCTGAACCGACTTGTTCTTTTTTGAGGGAATGTTGGTTGGTTAGTTAGAATGTTAGTACATGCTTGTGCTAATGCACTTTCAAAGTGGGTTGAGTTAAATTAAGGAACTGGCAGCAAGAACAAGCCAGAAGCCTTAAGGAAGTGGTGCTGCCAGGCTCTGGCATCCCTGCCAAGGCCAGTACACCAGGGCACAGCTAGGTACACTCCAAAACGTGTCCTGCACAAGAGGTGACTCGCCCATGAGGCTGACTCAGTGTCATGGGCTGTTGTGTGTTTGCTTATCTGCCGGGGAGGTCCGTGGGACGTGAAGTGCTTGACACTTTTGGAGAAGTTTCATCTTGCAACAGCGAAATGCGATGCTGAGGGTTGGGTACATCTCCCAGGGTTGGGTACATCTCCCAGAGTTGAGTGCATCTTCCAGGGTTGGATACATCTCCTAGGGTTGGGTGCATCTTCCAGGGTTGGGTACATGTCCCAGGGTTGGGTACATCTCAAAGGGTTGGGTACATCTTCCAGGGTTGGGTGCATCTCCCAGGGTTGGGTACATCTTCTGGGTTTGGGTACATCTCCTAGAGTTGGGTGCATCTTCTGCTGTTGTTTGGTGGTGCCCTGATTGTCTCCCTCCCTTGGGTTCATGCCAGTGATGTGTTGGAGAGGTTGTGGATGGTTTTTGGTCTGCGAAGCTCTCGGGGACGCGCAGAGGGCCAGAGTGTTGCTTGGCTCAGGGTGGAACTTGGTGTTGTGCCTCCAAAGGGTCAACTCTCACCCTCCTTTCCCAGTTTTCTCAACTCCCTCTGGCGCTTGCATTCAGATACTCTCCCAAGACACGAAGTGATGCACCGAGGCCACGCCAAGGTGAGAGCTGGAAGTGCTGGAGCTCAGTTCTTCCAGGCAGTCCCTCTCTCCGCTCGCTGGTGGAGCGTGCAGACCTTCCCCTGCAGGCATGTTTTTCCTTGCCATTGTCCGCCTATCTCGGTTCTTTGGCTCCTGAGATATCATTTTACCTGTACTTTTCCATCCCGGGCGAGGACAAACATGGTGTGATGCAGAGCTGAGACGGGATGCCAGGAGTTTCAAACGTGCCATCTAGTGGTGTGAGCTCGGAGCACTCAAACTACAGGAAATCCCCCCAAAAATCCACCCACCTCCAAGTACTCGTTATTTCTGAAGCGCTCCTGTGTTTTTGGGCAGAAAATGAGTGTTTATGGCCCCTGCTACCCTGTCGGGTTTTCTGAGTGTTGGGGAACTGAGCTGTTCAAGGATTTCTTAAGCAGAAGGAGGAACAGGGAGTTTTTAAGTCTGTTATTTAAAGCATATGCTAAGAGGTCTGTACCTTCATACCAAGAAACCAGAGTTCGTGCTGTTACTGCCTCCCCTTGGAGGAGCCGAATCAACTTGGCAAACAAAATAAATCTTAACTTAAAACACCCGTTATCTGGGGAGGAGGGGGAGAGGGAGGTAACAATAATGTGCTTGTCTGTAGCCCTGCAACAATTCGTCAGCAGCGCCCTGTCATGAAATGCCCTGTGTTTGTGGACCAGCACTAGGACATGCTCCACCCCAGCTAATAACCTGAAGTACTTCCAGCTTCCTCTCCACTAAAGAAGGGAGCACCAAAATTACAGAAGGCTCAAAAAAAAAAATAAAAATCTTTCTTAAGAAAAACCCACATTCATCACCGAGATAAGAATAGGCCTTACAGTGAGGAGTGTTAAAAGGCATGAGGTTTGTACCACAATTTGGCATGTGCATGCAGTGAATTACAGCTTGAATTAAATCTGTCTTGGGTGTTTGTCTTTGCTGTTATCTTCAGTTCGGGCTCTGGCACAGAATTAAAGTTGCTCAGGTTGATGTTTATGTGTGCTTGCTGTTCCCAGGATTTTTACCTAGAGGTCATCGTGTCCTTTTCTCTCATTACCAAGAAACTTGTTTGCTGTTTGCATTGGATTATGTGATCCATCTGTTGTAGCTACCAGAGTAAGTCAGGAGAGCGATTCCATCCTGCCTCCTGTGCCCCTCACGTCATCCTTTCCACGCCAGGGTCAGAATTCAGCCGTTCCTATCAGCTCCTACAGCTCTAGAAATTTATTTGTGAACGTGGCTTGTGTGCAGGCCCGTGAGATGAAACGCAAGAAATTGTCAGCACTGGAATGAGAGACTTAAAATTCTATGGCAGACAGATGCCTGTAGAAGGAGCAAGAAGAGCTAAACATCTAAGAACTGCCAGTAAGCAAAGTAGAAGAAAGAAGCGTGGCAGTATTAAATGTCTGCTTACACAGCTCGGATAAAACATAGAGGATTAAAGAGAGAAATTGAAATCCAGACTTCCAAATGCCCAGAGAAGACCTTTTCTCTGTAGGGTGAGGGTCAATCTGCTCTTGTATATTGTCTCATTCCGAATCTTCGATGTGTTTTGTGAGCAGCGGCGTGTTTCAGAAGTGGGGCTGAGAGGGCACCACTCAGCCCATAAATGTGTAGAGGCAGAATTACAGCAGAGTGCCAGGCTGTGGGGCTGGGAGGAGAAAACCGAATATAAGTAAGAGACTGGGCAATGGGAAGGTGCAGAAGGGCGAGTAGCATCTCTTTCCCAAAGAAGACTGGTGTCATGCTTCGTGCTGGACTGTGGAGCGCCCTGAAAGGCTGGGCCAAGGTATCTAGAAGGTCAGTCCTGTAGTGATTTAAATCTTAAGCAAGAGGAGGTTTAGTTTGCGTCTGGTTTAGTCCTTCAAGTGCTTGGTAACACAAAAAAGCGCATGGGCAAGGGGGAAAAGCCTTGGTGTTACTGATGAAGAGCTGTGCAAAGTGCATGTGCTCATCTAGCGGAGACTGATTGATTGATTGATTGATTGATCGATTGATTAGGATGGAGACACCTAAATGACACTGAAGTGAGTGTTTTTGTCTCACTGGCCGTGTCTGTGCTGCCTGTACCCCTGAGGGAGCCACGCTGTCCTCCCAGGATGTGTTCAGCCCAGGCAGGGTCCCTGCACCAGCACAGCGTGGAGACCATCAAAAGGTGTTAATCACAACCTTCCATTTTTGTTTAGTGGGGGAGTTTTCTTGTAGGTTTATTGGGGTTTTTTGTGGTGTTTTTAATTTTGACGTTCTTGATGCCGCAGTTACCAATTTAGTGGTTTTATTCTGAGTACAAGAGCTTGAGTTTTAAGACCTGGTCACGTACCCAGCTTTTGGTCCTAAAGACTGAATTTGAATTTGGTGTGAATTGACTCTCTGGTGGCCTTGGAACGTGTGGCTCTTGCTGGAGCAGTGCCAGAAGCCCGCATGGGCACATGGGAACCAAACCTGGCATGAGGTTACCTGTGCTGCAGGATTCCCACTCATTCTGGAGTGAGCCATCCCTGCAAACACCCTCCTCATAGAGGCCACAGGGATATTCCAACATGGGTCTGCTGTGGCCCACAGTTCAGAAAGCTGTGTTATTTATTAGACAAAGTGGACCTACCTGGCAGGAAATATTTGTTTGTACTAGTGGGAAGCAGCATTTGACTTTATGACGGCAATGCAGGTCTTTTATTAGTAGAACTTAATGTGTAACAGGATAATTCCGTTGCACCTACTACTATACTGGCATGATTTTGTACAAAATAAGTTTCTTGTTTCCTTGAAGGCCTTACATAAGCCTTAAAACTGGGAATGGATCCAGCGTGTTCGATCACAATAAAGGAGCTGCTTCAGAACAGGCTCTGCGTTGGAAATAGCCGTAAACAGGTTTATATATAGGCACTGCTATTATACACAAAACTTGCTGAAGAAACATTTCCCAAGATCTCGTGGTTTTGCTGTGTGCCATGGGGACTCTGCTCTGGCTAATCCGTGAGCAAACCTGCTGTAGGAATTCCAGGGAAGGTTTAAAACCCAAAAATGTCCCTCAAATCTGTGCCTGGTGAAAGGGCTTGGGCGTCGCATGGCTCGTTGCTGTTTAAAAGGCATGAGATAAAGAGGCTCGGAAACTTGGGCTGGCATCCTGCGTATGCAAATGTGGGTGCTGTCCACGTTATATTTGGATTTCAGGGTTTTTCAGATCCATTTCGAGGCGATGGGTAGCAGCCTTAACGCGGTTTGATCGCTGGCTTTCATCACCCATTGCCCAATTATTATACATGAGATCCATCAGCCCCCTCGCAGCAACAGTTCCTGCAGCTGAGCATCAGCACGGTTGGGAACAATAAAGGGCTGGCACTGGGGAGTTTCTTTCCCTTCTAATTGGGCAGGACCCAAAATGACTCCTTTGCAGAGCTCGCCGATCAGGTTTGTGTCTTGGACAGGTACATCTCCATCTGAGCAGCCCGAGGATGTGGAATTTTTGGGGGGGGTTGTTGCCGTTCTCCGTTCAGCGTCGTTAGTCGTGCGCTCCCGTGGAGTTTCGGATAGGTACAGGACAGAACATGGGAACACTCCTGCCTTTGTGATCGATTTTTAAGGATAATTTGCCATTTTGTTCCTCGCCTCCTTCCTAATGAGCTGAATTGTTAAAATATGGTAATGTAAAGGAGACACACGAGGAAGGGTGAAGCAATACACTGACTCGTTGGATAATTAGATCATCTCCTGCACAGGAAAAAAAAGTCAAGTACGAAACAGGAACAAGAAGCGCCTCCCTCCCCCCCTGTAGAGGCACCAGGTCTGGCTCTTGCTGCATGCAGAAGCAGGTTAGACAATTAGATCTTTAGTATTCATTAATTTCGGTGAAATTCCTGAAGATTCAGAGCATCGTGTGTAGCAGCTGCCTCGTTTGTGTCGGCTGATCTTTTGGGGGAGAAGTTGGGAGCCTCGTTTCACGGGGCTCAACGTGTGATGAAACAAAACAACGTCTGCTGCTGGATGGAGTTGGTGAACGCTGTAGTGGTTAATCAGGTCTTCCCAGGAAAATACTTGGGAATTTTTTTTTGCCCTGAATAGGTGTTAGCTCAAGGGAGGGGTGTAAAGAGGCGCCGGGACTTTGTGGCTGCCTTTCCTCTGGTGTTTGGTGCTTTGGCAGAGCAGTGCTTCGTATTTCGTATTTATTTATTTGAAATAATAGTTGGGTGATAATCCCTGAGATGGCAGCCCGGTGAGGAGCGATGCCAGCAGGGCGGCTGTGACAGTACTCTGCCTTTACTCGCAGGAGTAAGCCCTCTCTGTGGCTTAAGTTTACTTGTTTGATAAACATAACACTTTGCTTTTGTTCTCTTAATCACTTCCTTCGAAGAGTTAACTTCCTAAGCAGCCACAGATTAGTTCTCTCCGTTGTTTTAATTATTTTTCTTGTCACGCACGGTGAAGGTCTCGTGTTTGTGAAATGTCTTCTTTTATTTTTGTGTCCCCCCCCTCTTTCCGTGGCAGCCTCGGCGACGCTGGCACAGAGAACCCGGCTGAAACACGCTCTCCCTGCGCTCCTGTGGCGTTTATTTTTATCCTGATTTTAAACCAAATCTCACTCTTTTTTTTCAATGGGAGCGCCACAGAACATAACACTTCCCTTTCAGAGCGCTCCAGAACGTTGCATTCCTGTAAGGGGCACACGAGAGGCTGTAGCAGAGGCTTCCACGTGCTCCGTGCTGAGTAATTTCCTTTTGTATTGCTGACAGGTGACTCAAAGCAGGAGGGAGCAGATGGCAGCATCGTTAGCCGGTGGCCACGGCCCTCCCAGATGAGTTTTGGAATTTCCATCAAAGTCGGGATTAGGCTCAGGATATGCCCGTGGCACAAGAGCATCCCGGGGGGAGCGTGGAAGAAGAGGAAACCATTCACGGCGACTCATCTCGTGGTTGGGTGAGTCAGGGGTCTGCTGTTGGTGGTCAGAAAGGCACGTGGCTCACGACACCGTCTTTGTGTGCTCTGCAGGATGAAAACTGTCTCCGAAAATTAATTCTCCCCGCCCGGTTTGTCCAGTGAGTTATTTCCAGAAAGGAGTTACTGTATTTTCTGGAATGACTGTTGTGAAATTCTTTCTCTCTCTCTCCCTCCTTTTTTTTTTTTTTTTTACTTTTTTTTTAATACAGTGGGCAAGTTTTCAGCTGGTGATTTATCAACAAAGTATTTTACAGGATCATAAGTTAAAAGCTCATCTTAAAAAATCATACCCTGTGCAGTAGGGAAAGTAAAAGCATCTCGGTTTCCAAGTGATGAAGGAATAACCGAAAGAGCTGGTTCTTGGAATAGTAGCTCCATTGGCACTCACTGGTGATTTCCTGTGCATTTGCTGCAAGAATCGCTCTGTGATGTGAGTAGGTGGTACTAAAGGGTTATTACGAAACCAGTTTCCAACCAGACGTTTTGAGTCATGGATGGGGAAGAGGGATAGCAGCTTCGGAGCTTTCCCTTTGTTCGAGCAGTGCTCCTGAAATGCACGGGCAGGATATTCTGTGCTCGCACGGAACGAGGCACACCGGGGATGGGTCTGGGATCACGTGAAGCACACTCTCCGTGCCTCTCCAGCCCCGGGATGGGAAGTGGGAATGCGGGCTGCGAGCTGCCAGCAGCGTGCAAGGTGCACACGGAGCGGTTTCCAGGCTGTCTTTCGATTGTAAGTATTTTCTCGTGGCTTTTCCCAGACGTGGGAGACAAAATGGAGTTGCGTCAGGATGGATGCCTGTGCCAAAATGAGGTGGTGGCTTGGAGCGCCTTGGTTCTGTTCTGGAAGCAGATGGGCTGCCACTGGCAGGAGACAGTTGGCTTCGCCATCAGAAAAAGAGGAAAAAGCAAAAAAAGAAAGAGGGGTGTTTAAGGGAATTGGTCTGGCTCCGAAACCAAAGGAATTGTTGACCCACTGACTCAGTTCTGAAGCATTAGGGAAGCAGTCTTCCTGTGGTTTCTTTTGTTGGTGGCAGATTCAGAGCGGGGCTGGGAGCGTTCGGGTGTGAGGATCAGAGCAGGGACAGCTCTGGGACCTGCTGCTGCTGCTGCTGCTGCGGTGGGATTTGTTTGGTGCCAGGGAGCAGCTGAGGTGCTGATGGCTGGCTAACACCTGAACTTTATTCCTGATGCTTCTCCCGATAATGCACTGGTAAGTTCATGTGCTTATTTGCAGTGCTTAGATGGTACCTTGCTACCTGGGATTGAGAGAAAGCTCTTTGGAGAAGTGTTCTCTTTTTTCTCACTGGAGCAGCTTTTACAGAGAGCCCTGGCTGCCCTGCCACAGGTTAGGGGTCTGTAAATAAGGGGGAAACTTCGTGGATGAGGGTGACAGAAGCAATTTCAAACTGCTGTTTTCTCCCACCTTTAACCCACAGACCTCTGCTAAGGTTGGTGCTGAGCAAAGGGGATGGGCCAGCACATCATCCCGGAGTCCTGGCTCAGCTGTAATTTCCCTGTTACACTGAATGAGCAAGGCTTCAGTCCCGAATTTCACATGAAAATCAGATGTTCATCCCTGGAATTAAATCTAATGATACTTTTCCTAAGATATGCCTAGAATAGAAACGATGTTATTTTTAAGTGGCTCTGCAAATGCCAAGAAAAAAGATATCAATTAGTGGTTACTCAAAAAAAAAAACCTAAATCATTAACATACTATTGGCTGGAAGGAATCACGTTGGCTGACGGAGCTGGGTCTGGAAGTGGTGCTCCCTGAATCTGCTCTCGGTTCTGTTGCTGGATTTGGGAGGAATTTTTTGGAGGGGGAGCTTCTTGGGCAAGTCATTATTTATTTTTAGTTGTCAGTGGAATGAGGGGAGTGATATTTAACTTCCCCCCGGTGCTTTACCAGCGTGATCACTGTGTTTCCCATTCAGAGAGGATGCTGACAGGGGATACGGTAGCTCTTGGGTTTCCAGAACATTGTTTGGAATGCATAGATCATTGGAAAACGAGGAAAGCGGAATAGCGATTATTGAATTTATGGTGCTTTGTGGTGGGTTCTCCCAACACCAGCTGTAGGAATTGCTGGTGCTGTGTCCTAACCATCCTCCATGAAGGGAAGAAGCTTGGGTGGGTGATACCAGGATGTCTTCCCTTCCCAAACCCAGTCGTGGTGGCAGCTGGAGTGAAGAACTCAGGGATGTTTTTCCCCCTCTTTTCCAAAACAGCAGCAGGAGAAGGCTGTTCACCACACATCCCTGTGGGATGGCAAATTTAATTTAAAAAAAAAAAAAGAGAAAAAGGAAGGTTTAGCATTGTACTGGGTTTCCTTTCCTTAAGTGCTTCCTTTGGATCTTGGGAGAAGAGCTCAAGAGCAGGGAGCAGTTGTACCAAAAAGGCGTGGGAGGCCGGGTCAGGGAAGAGTCACTCGGTTGTTATGTGGGTGTGAAAAGCCTATGAAAGGGAAAGGGTGGAGGAAAATATTTTACTTGAATTAAACAAATAGAGGAGAGCGTTATATGAATTAGATATTCAGAGGTAGATTTTTGCCAAGTATTTTTGTGAATTAACTGCGTATCTCCTGAAAATCATTTCTTTAACCGTAACCTTATCAGAATGTTCTCAGGAGTGAATTTTTTTGTTTTAAAGCCAAAAAAAAAAAAAAATTAAAAAAAAAATCATTGTTTTCTTATCGCTTCAGATGAAAAGAAAGGAAGTTGCACATTTTTATTGCCCCTGAGTTGTTAACTGTTAAACCTGTATTGAAGCAGCGGGGCAGATTTCCTCTGGCTCACAGCGGAGCAGTTCCATTTACTGAGAAATCCCAAGCAGGTCCTGTTTGAGGAGAAGTCGTCTTAGATCTTCAGTCCATTGTGGTGCATCCACCTGTGGGGCAGGGAAACTGCTGCTTTTAAAGCCACCTGTTTTGGGGAACAGGCTGTTGCCTTTGAGGCAGTGCACAAGGGGTGGTTTGCATCCAAAATAATGGGAAAAAATCATATTTTGAAACCTGATTTTTTTTTTTTTTTACATAGAATACGCTGAGTTGGACAAGTATGCAGTATCTCCATTTATTTGCAGTTTTTAAAATGTCACCTAGTATTCCTGAAATAATTGAATTATATGTTTGCAAGGTGACATTTTTCCATGCCTTTTGTTATTATCTTGAGCCAAAAGAAAATAAAGGCAGCACGTGGAGACAGTTCTGACACCTTTTGGTTGCAGAAGCAGAACGTTGCTTATTACGGTACTTACTGAAAGTCCTGATGTTGCGAAAAACACCGGCAAACAAGCAAAAACCAGCAACAAATAAAAAGTCTTTATCATAAAGAACAGCTTTTGAAACATCGGGCATAAATTACATGTAAGGAAAAGCTTGGCACAGTCCAGAACTGGATGCCCAGGTGTGTAGTGTGGTGTCTTCTACTAAACCAGCCCAGTGCTTGATGGTTTAGGTCTGAGCGGTGTTGTGATCGCGTTGGTTTGTGCTGATGTCTGAGGGATTCCCGTGTGGAAGTTCACAGGCGGTTGTTTGTTTTGTAAATTTTTAAAAGGTGTTTTATTTGTGGCCCTTGGCTATCCAAGTGCGGAGCTCGCAGCTGAAGTTCGCGCAGGAAATGGTGAGCTCAAAATTGGACCTGGAAAAAAGGAGTGAGGAGCATTTCCTCTTCCATCGCTCCACTGGAATGGTAATCACGGGATCACAGAGTGGTTTGGGTTGGAGAGGACCTGAAAGACCATCCAGTTCCAACCCCCTGCCATGGGCAGGGACACCTTCCACTAGCCCAGGTTGCTCCAAGCCCCGTCCAGCCTGGCCTTGGACACTTCCAGGGATCCAGGGGCATCCAGAACTGGCTGTATGTCTGCTGCTGCCAAACTTGGGCCGCTCTGGGCAGGGCTGTCCATTCCATGGTGGGACTTCAGGGACTCCGTGGGGCAGTAAATGGGCACTGACAGGCAGTTTTCACTTGTAACCAGAGTTTGGGCACCTGAGTTGTACCTTTAAGAACCCAGGTGGCTACAGAAATTCCCCATATGGCCTGTTATTACAGGCTCAGGTGAGAGTGTATTTGTAGTTCTATTGCCAAAACATGAGGTTGGCAGAAATGAGTCATAACTGGGAAGATCTTGGATTTGCTTTTATCCACCAAATATAAAAATACTTCCAAGAATACGGGTGGGAATATGCTGTTCTCCTGTTAGGGCAGAGCTCTCACTGGCTCTTAGGTGTGTTTACACAGCTCATAGGATGTATTTTTGAAGATTCAGTATAAAAGGAGCTATGTATGCATTTTATCTCATCTTCAGTGCAGTAGGCATGAGCAGTTCCTGGAGATGGGACCAGAATCTGGGGCTCTGCCCCTTCTCCCGGGAGAGTCTTTCCCATGGAGTCATACTTGCCCTCCAGGGCTTTCTCTTTATGGCTTTGTGAGTTTTGAATTCCTCTGTGAGCTGGCCCAGCTCCAGTGGGAGGGCAGAAAGCAGCCTCTGCTTCAAGTCTGCTGGTTCAAGGACTTTGCAAGAGGAAAAGTGCCCAGCCCTGGGAAAAGTGCCCAGCTTCCCAGGTGAGCCCTTACCCCTTGGGTTACCATTTCAAGGTGACAATATTGTCTTTTGTGGACGTGGTTTTCCATTGCAGTGGTCGTTGGGTGTTGTTTTGCCATTGATGGTTTAGTGGGAGCAGAGGGGACCTGTTCTGCAGGTTTCACGTGTGGTTTCAGGGTCAGCTTCTTCCGTGGTCGTCACTGGTGACCCTGTGGCCTTGGGGGGAGCCAGCTCAATTTGCTGATCTGGTTTGGAAAAGAGACTTTTCTTCTCTGTTTCTTTTGAGTAATGAGAGCTGCCCTGTCTCCTGGCATTGCTGCTGGTGCTGATGGGAAGGTAGCAGGAACTCATGGCCAGAAGCGAAGGAGGAGGTGAGACTGTCACCTTCAGTGACACCTGTGTGAAGTTCAGTTCAACCTGTTGAGGAAACTTCACCTCGCCTGTCTCATCATTGCATTAGAGCTCAAGGAAGAGCTGATTTATCCTTGCTGTTCAAAACAAGCAGTCTGATTTTTGGTCTTTGCCTTCTTCCTTTGGTATCTGGATTTTAGTACATGAGTAGTCCATGCACTCCTTTTAATTTGTGTTTTCTGTTCAAAGTACTTCAGAAAAGGGTCAGCAACATCGTGTGGGAGTGAAGAGGAGCCCATTCCTTAGTGAAGTTTGCAGTTATGGATCATAGAATCCCAGAATGGTTTGGATTGAAAAGGACCTTAAAGATCATCTCATTCCAGAGCTCCTGCCATGGGCAGGGACACCTTCCACTATCCCAGGTTGCTCCAAGCCCCGTCCAACCTGGCCTTGGACACTTCCAGTGATGGAGCATCCACGGCTTCTCTGGGCAACCTGTTCTGGTGCCCCACTACCACCACAGTCAAGAATTTCCTCCCAATATCCCATCTAAACCTTAAACCCTACTGATGCCAGTAAGTACTGCAGAACAGACTTTACAGAGCCTGATAGGCTCGTGGCATTTGTCAAACTGGCGTTTTCTCAAAGAGCATCGCAGGTTGTTCTTCTGCTCACACTCTCCCCCAGATTTGCCTCTGTCTGTGATCCCACAAAGCACACCTTGTCTTAATCGGAGCTGGGATAGAATTTCCACTGGGCAGGGAAAAAATAGGCAGAACACCCCCAAACCCAGCTCTGTGCAGGAGGTTTCAGGGCAGTGATGGTTCAGGCAGTCAGCTTCCAGCAGGCACAGCACAGTTCTGCATGATGGGAAGGATTATCTTCCCACGTGCCTCTTCTTTCTGCTCCTCTGCTTTGGAGTTTTTTCTCTTCTTTGTATTTTTGTCGATATCTTCTTTATTTTCCAGCTTCTTGTTGTTATAATCTGATTTTCTCATACAACATGCTTTAAACATCAGAGGTGTGCTCGTGCCGGATGCCCTTCTGCGCCTTCTTCTCTCCGCATGTGTGCTTACCTAACAACTTCAAAATAGCAAACAAAGCGCATGATCTGAGAAACAATCTGGTATTTTACCCTAAGGGGAGATTTTCTCAGCACACAAAGCAAGAGTAAATAGTTAAAAATGCTGTATAATATAGATCCAACCACGCCAGCGCTCGCTCGCACGTATGAGCGGCGTTATTTGCATGCATAAATTGACAGAGTTTGAACTCTGCATTATCAAACCCACTGTCAGAAGTTCACCCCGGGCATTTTGCAAGAAAGATGATGATTGTCTCTTTAATTACTTAAATTCTGTTTTGCCTGCTTTAGGAGAGCTCCCCACAACCCTGTCATTACTGCACGACTGCCAGTCACATCAGGCTCTCTGCTGGCACCGCTGGCTGCAGCACCCAGCTCCAAGGGCCTGCTTTTAATTGAGCGCTTTCATTATCACGCACTAATCGGGCGATTGAGTTGCTGCAGAGGTTGGCCAGCCCTCTGCTAAGAGCTGCTGTGGAATTACAGAATCAGAGATGTTAGAGATGGAAAGTGCATTAGATCATCCAGACCGTCGTCGTGCCAGTGCATGTTTTCTGCTGCGTGGTGTTGGGTGGTTTTGTTCTCCCTGCAGTTCATGGCTGGAGATGCTCTAAGAACTTGGCCTTCCACTTTGATCTTCCGGAATCTTTTCCACAAAGTTTGATGGGGAGATTCTTCTTTGCCTGACGTTTGCCCTAAATTTTTCCATTTCTTTATTTCACCTTATTATTTCAAGTCTGTGTTCTCATCTCTCAGTAATTCTCTCTGTGGTGTTAACAGCCCGTAAATATCAGTGGAATAGTATTATGTGCTCTTGAATATTAAATGTATCACTTATCTTAAGTGCTGCGTGCTCAGTTTTGCAGGATTTGGGAAAATTCTACTGATTGAAGATAGGTTTTAAACCGAACTGCTAATAGTATAATTTCTTAGACGCGTATTTTATTGTAGTGTAAGAGTGGTCTGTTCTGGTGTCATTTGAGAAATTGTCGAAAATTACCTGAAAAAGCCAATTTGAATTGGAAATGAAAATGTTTGTATATGGAGGAGATACAATTTCAGTGATTTTCAGCTCTGCTGTGGCATTTAAACTGCGGGGAAGTGATGTGTGCAGTCAAGTCTGCAGAGGGCATTACAGGGACACCGAAAAAATTAGTTTTCTATTAGTGACAGAAATCGTGGAAGTTGCAGTGTAGTTCCTGGAGTCTTCCCCAGCCCCCCATCCCAGCTTTCCATTCACATTCTCCACTCCATAACTATTGTTTCTTTTTATAGTTTTATTTGTTTCTGTGGGATTTGGGGTTTGCTTGTTTTGTTGTTTCTTCCTCAGGGCTTGGTCTTCACTACCAGAAGCTCCGGGTGCTCAAGCAGGGCTGTCTCGAAAGTCTTGACCACTAAGAGCCAGATCAGTATCCCCTCCAAACAAACATTCCGTGGCTATAAAAAGGACAAAAGAGCTTTTTTTCTGCTGTCACCCCGTGAGAGAGAGACGGGGTGGTTGGTGTGAGCTGGCCCATGGCCATGCTGAGCCAGTCCCTTTGGAGCTGCCCTTGGGCTACAGTCCAGTGCCTTTGCCCCAGCCCTTCTCTGGCTTCTGCAGCATTACCTCTGTTCCTCCTTTCAGAGTATCCCAGAGGGTGAGGGGGCTGGGTTGGAAGCCTCCAAAACCAGGGGTTTCGCAGGGTGGGGGTGTGTTGGGTGCCCGCTGGAGTCACAGCACACCTGGATGTGGGAGAGGCAGGGCCAGCACCTGCACTGCCCAGTCCTTCTCCCCACCATCCTGTGCTGGAAGAAGGCATTTGGCCCATCCAGAAGGGATGGCAGGGAAGGGTTAGCAGTGATGTGGCACGGAGAACTTGACCTCATGGAGCCTCATGGATGTGGGGATCATGGACCAGCAATCTGTGCTTCCCTCAAACTCCGGCAAGCTGGATGCAGGGCAGGGATGTTGATGAGAGAGGCAAACTTAATCATGGCAGGCAGATCATGGGAGGCAAAGTTAGTCTTAATGAGTGGATCGAAGGTGTTTGAGGCTCAGGTTGTGTAACCAAACGGGGAGATGAATGAGAAACATGTAAATGGGTGGGTTACGGAGTGAGTAAGGGAAAGTGTGAGTGGGAGGGTAATTAGACTGGCAAGTGAGAGAGGAGGTAGGAGGGGGTGAGTACATGGGTAGGTATGTAGTGAAAAGTTGGAGTAGAGCTGTGGGACGGCTCTGTGAGGATCCCTGAAAGACTGGGAACAACCCCCCTCCTCGAGACATTCAGAGGGGACCAAGAGCCAGCAGTGCCACAGGGCAATGTGGCTGCAGAAATATGTAAGACCTTGATTATTATCTGCAGGGTTTTTTGGCTCTACTAAAGTCCCAGAGAAGGCAGGTGAAGCACAGCAGAGGCTTTTAGTCTGTCTGGATGGTTGCAGTTTGTAGTGGGCATTCCCAGGAGCTGCAATGACCTGGGAGCTGCAGGCAGGAAGAGTTACCTGAGAAATAAAAGGAATGAGGATGACTGATATGCTGGAATTACAAATCCACAGTGCAGCAGCAGAAGGACATCTCCCAAACTCAAAGTTCCTTTCATTTTAATGAATGAGATGAGAAGGTGGAGTAACTTTAAATCGTTATCAAACCCTGACGAAGCTTTTATTAGGTTCCTTTACTATAAGTGCTGTAAGGTTGGACATAGTTCACTGTGACTAATCCAAACCTGTCTTTAATTACTACAACAGAGTTACAGCCCCAGCTGTGACCTCTCTGTCGCCAGGTACAGTCAGGCTGTTGTTTGAGGTGAGGGCTCTGCTCTCCTGTTAAGTTACATTAAGATGTGCATGGTACTTTTTCGGTATTTATTGTACTACGGCTGCAGGAAGTGACAGGCCTTACCTTAGCTGCCAAAAAGGTGTGTGTTTACTAAGGAATAACATGCAGTGCCACTCTGGAAAGTCCTGCTAGGGACCAGTCCCTGCACGTGTTCATCAGTAGCCAGGTAAGGTGCCTCCAGTAAAGAATTTCTTCCTAATATCTAATATAAACTCACCCTCTTTGAGTTTCAAGCTGTTCTGTCATTCCATGCCTTTGTCCAGGGTCCCTCTCCAGCTCTCCTGGAGCCCCTTTAGGCACTGGAAGGGGCTCTCAGGTCTCCCCAGAGCCTTCTCTTCTCCAGGTTGAACACCCCCAGCACTCCTGGCCTTTCCTCACAGGTGCTCCAGCCCTTGGAGCATCTTTGTGAAACCTTCCTCCTCTTGAACGTGGTCACCTGTTGCAGACTGAGTTTCCCATAAAGCTTGGATCTGCAGCCGAGCCAGCTCGTGCAGTAGTCAGCATTTACTCTTTTTTTTTTTTCTTTTTATCCCAGACAAATCCAGAAACAATTTGCTGTACTTAGGCAGATGTTTCTTAACCATTAAAACGGAGCAAAATCTCCTGCTGCTGTTCAAATGCTGTAGTAACTGTGCACAGTAAAACCCAGAGGAGCATGTGGATGTGTTTAATAGGAGCGTGTTGGGTTGTGGATCTGTCAAAGCCCCACATTTGCATTCCTTACAGAAGCAGAGATCCTGCTAGTGTTTACATGCGCTTTGGGAACTTCAGGAATTGAACTGCTGGGTCAAAACCTCCGCTCTCAGTGGCCATCTGTGGGTTTGCACGGACGAGGTTAAAACATTTACAACTGCAGTCCTAACTAGAAGTTTATTTACTCTCATGCTTGGTATTAAAACTCAGCACAACAATGATAAGAGCAGCATGAGACCTCCGTGGAAGTGTGGACAGATTCTGGGAGTACACAGGAATGAAAGCCTTGACGTTTCCATCTGGTTAATTAATAGTTTGTTTTTGTTGGTGACACGGTTGTGCAGCGTTTGCAATAAGTTTGCTTCGTCTCTGGCCATTTTTTTCCACATGGGTGTGTGCTTCCTTTTCATTTTTTTTTTTTTCTTTCCCCCCCCCCCCCCCAACACAACCACTTCTTTCATGTTAAGAATAAGAAATGAGCTTCTCGCCGAGCAGAAAAAAACCCAAAATTTATGAAACATTTATTACTTGTAGGGGCAGGTGCAAGAAGCTACTGCAGGAGAGGAGGTCACTGACTTTTTCAAGGGTTGGGATTGCAGAGCAGAGCAGTTTATTTTAGGTGCTGTGGAGAAAGGTTTGAACAACATGGGTCAAAAGGTGTGTTGATGAGAAATGCATCCCTTTGGCTTGGCTTGTTTCACTTAATTCTGCCCTGCAGAGCTCTGAGCCCTTCGGTTTATATTTTAAACACAACATTTCCATGGGCTGGCTGAAGGCATAGAATCATAGAATGGTCTGGGTTGGAAGGGACCTCTGAAATGAGCTCTTTCTCCCCCTGCCATGAGCAGGGACACCTTCCACTAGCCCAGGTTGCTCCAAGCCCCGTCCAGCCTGGCCTTGGACACTTCCAGAGATGGGGAACCTGCTCTGGACAACCTGTACCAGGGCTTCACCACCCTTCGAGTCAAGAGTTTCTTATTAATGTCTCATCTTAATTCTACCCTCTTCCAGCTGAAGGCATTTCCCTTTGCCCTTCGCGCCAGGCCCTTGTCCCAAGTCCCTGTCCAGCTCTCCTGGAACCCCTTTAGGTACTGGAAGGCTATTACAAGGTCTCCCTGAAGTCTGTGCATATTTATCTTGTTTCCTGCTGTTACAAAATAGTTTTTACTTCTGGAGTTACCATCTTCTAACACTCTCAATGCCCAGAGTTTCTCTGTTTGTTGCTCAGGAGAAAGTGAAGGGAAGCACTCACTTGATCTCAGTAAACCAGAAAGCAGCAGTTCCTGGCCGCATTGGCTGTGTAATGCTGAGATTGTGTCTGTAGGAGAACAACCAGACAGCTTCAAGGAGTAAAGATCTTTTTATTTTTTCTTCCGTTTTTTTAAACATGCTGAAACGATTTAAAATTGTGTAAGGGGATAGGGCAAGGAGGGTGGTAAAAAATACATCACCCATCCCTTGTGATTCTGTGGTTTTGTCTGAATTTATTTTTTTTTATTCCCTGCAGTCAGCCGTGCGTTTCAGTCGTGATCGCTGCCCTAAGACCGTGGCTGCATCCAAGATGTCTCATTTGCTTAATATTAAAAATATGTGTGTGTGCAATAACATTTTTATGATGGTTCCCACCTGGAGGATACATCACACACCTTTGTATTAAAATTCCCAGCACCCTTTTTACCTGTTGCTGTGCTTCATGACGGAGGCTATGCGCGGACTTCTTAATTTGCAATTCTGGTCTGAAAAAATCGTTCAAAGCAGCTTGTTAGTTATTGTCAGAAAGAGGTTTTCACTATTTGTCTGTCTTGCTCAGTCTGGTAGAACCAATATATCTGTGAGGGGCAATTTGTCTGCTTAAAAAGGTTATGGTTCATTTGCTAGAAGAAATGCTGAGGAGCTGACACATAGTGAGGGGCCTGAAGAAGTTCTTCCTTTAGTCCTTCAGATGTCTGGAATCTTTAGGGTTTTGGTCTGAAATAGGTGCAGAACAAATTACAGTGATAGAGGTGTGAATTCCTGTCAAAAATTGTGTATTAGCAAGGCTGCATTCTTTCTTGAATTGAAGTGATAAAATAGTGTCAGAGAAAAGGGACAGTGAATTGTTGGGTTTCCAGTACTTAGGAAAATGAGCTCCTGAGCTGCCTGTGTCCTTCAGATCTATTTGGTGATATGTCCTGAATAATAAATCACCATTTTAAGTGTATAACCATCCTTTGAAAGCCATGATTTTCAACGTGCTGGGCAGCAGACAGTACCTGTCTGCTTAATTCCAGCTCGGGGTGACATCTTCTGGATGCTGAGCACTGGGAAAATTTCACCTGTTCCTCGACTAGGGGGTTGAAAGCTGAGTTTTTCCCTGGTCAGTGGCATAGTAAGAGGACAAACCAGTCTTCCAGACTTGTTTCCTCAACTGCTATAAAATCCTTGCTTTCCAAATTGCTTTCAAGACATAACGCTGCGGATTTGAACATTGGCTGCAAATCTGACCCATATTTATGTCAGCGTGTTTGGAAGGGGCCCATCAGACGATTTCCATATTGTTTTCAGTGTGTCTCCGCTTTATTATTCTGAGAAAACGCGATGCATCTGCGGCGTGCACGATGTGCCTTTCTGATATGCAGATGCAGAGCCTCGCCTATCTCGTGGAATCAGCGTAGCACCCGCTCTTACAGGCGCCGTGACAATGTACAGCCTCCTATCTGAGCACCGGATCAGCCTGAAATTGGACTCGGCCCAGAAAGCAAAATACTGCAATCAATCTACTTACTGTGTCAGCAGCTCGGCTTCGTTTCTGCTCCGTGCACTGCAGGCAAGGGAAGTGGGAGATGCCTGGCAGCATCCAGGGATGGGTTCCCGAGTCACGGAGCGTGGCGGCGATGGGTGTTGGCGATAGAGGTTCCCATTCTTCCAGGCGCTCCGTGGGCTAAGGGATGTCACGGGCGATGTCCCAAGCCCTGGTGGCACTCAGGAAGTCACCGCGTGGGCGCCACGTGACTTCTCTGTTTGCTTTCAGCCCTTGTTTGCGGAGTGGCAGTGGCAGAGTGATGGGGTCGTGGCACATCATCATCCTCGGTCCGTGGTCCTCAGCCTCTGGAGTCGCAACCCTTGGTACCAGTGGGCATCTATGGAGCCAATGCCATTGGTAAACCATAGTTCAGCTGCTGCTGGGTTCAGACTGGGCCGACCTCTTGCCCAAGACTGTGCATTTCCTTCCCTTCCGCCGGCCCCGCTGCTATTCCGGGCTGTGGGCTGGCACCGCTCCTCATCCGGGGACAGGTGGGCTTCCTGCTGCCAAACCACCTGCTGCATGGCTCCCCCTCCATTCCCGCTTAACCCCCTCGTTTCTCACTCCCTTCTGCCCTAAAATTTGCTCCATCCCGGGAAAACCGTTCCCCCGGGCTGCCGGGAGGAAAGGACCTGCGTGCTGGATGCTGCTGGGATCGCTGGGGAGCGTGGTGTGCGCTGCACAGCAGCAGGGTCACTCTGGGGTTATAACACTAAATCTTCCAGAAGTAATCACACTTTAGGAGTGATTTAAGCACTCGAGTTTCTGGCCGAAAGCCAATAGCCCAGGTTTAATCTGCACCCTAAAGCTCTGCTGGTAAATCTGATCTGCCAGTTCTGCCTGCGCGTGGGGAGAGACGGGGAGAGCAGAACATCCTCGCTGATAAAGAGCAGTGGGACCTTAAATGTCCACAGCAGAAATGAAAACATTTTAAAGGGTTATAAAGTTATTATTGCAGCAGAATGCATGGATGGGGTTTGGCTCTGATACAATTATTTTTTTTAATAGTGAATTGGGATGCAAAGGAACTTAATGTGTTCCCGCAGCTCAGACCTTGTGCAGAGGAGAATCATTAGACCCAAAGCCAGTGACTTGCCATGAATGTGATTACAGCTTGTTGCTTGCACTTCCCCTCTAAGTTTCAGTGTCATGAGCACTTTTATTTTCTTTGTAAATTAGAATTTTTGGTTATGTTTCGCCCTAGCTAACTAGTAAGTAGTGAGTTATTCTTTTAGGGGAGTAGGGGATAATGTGTGTCTTGTGCCAAAATACTATGGCACTTAAGAAAATAGGGTTTCTGTTCTTAATTGCCAGTTTCTCTCTGTCTTTTATCATGTCTTGGTTTAAAAAAAAAAAAAATCAACAAGCCCATTGTGATGCTTTTGATTAGGCTTCAACAGAGATAATAAAAGTGTAGTGTCCCTTTGTGAAAGGAGTTTTTAATTATTGTTAATTGTGCTTGCCAGCTTCATTTCTGAAGGGAAACGGAGGTGACCTCATCCCGAAAGTTGTCAGTCTCATGCTGGTGTCATTCGCCGCCTGGAAAAGAGGTTGGGGTTTTGTTTCTTGTTGCTTCTTCTAACGAGGAGTTCTCCGCAGGCCTGGTGGGCCCTGTGGCTTTGGGAATGCTGTCCAAAGTCTGCCTCAGTGGCAGGCTTGTCTCTGAGCTGAGCTGTGTCTTAGGAGCAGGGGATGAACAGCCTCAGACCTGGGATGTGCCCATTGCAGTAACATCTCTAACAGCACCAGTACCACAGGCTTTGGGGAGGGGTGATGGATGCACTGCTTAGAGAGGACAGCTAAAGGGCTTATTCCTTATACTAATTAATAATATTTGGAGTTTCCATTAGGTATCTAAAGACTTGATTTCTTAACCCTTTTCCATCTTGGACTTGCAGCATTCCTGTGAGGTCCCCACTTTACCTGTGCTTTGCATTTAAACTGATGCCAAGAGAGATTTCCTCACCCTTTGGACTGCAGACCACGCACGACATTGAGGGCTCTGTGTCTGTGCATCAGGGCAAGTTCATTGTTCAATTGTGGCCATAATGTAAATGCCAAAATATTTACAATCGTTTCAGTTCATTGAGCGTCTCCACGTGCCAGGAGAAGGATGAAGAGGAGTATGTTTTTTTTCCTCTCTTCACTATTGTGTGTTTCTTAAGCTGTTACCTCATTTCATCCTAAATGAACCTTCTCTAAAATACCCTGAACTTTTCAGTTCCGTTTCAGTTCACCCAGTGCCATCTGCCACGGTGTCTGCGATGTATTTCAGGCCTGACGAAATCCCCCTTTCTCATCGGTACCTCCGCGTGCTGTCGTAAGGATGATGTGACAAGCGAAGCTGGCAAGTTGTTCCCACCTTTGTTGCCAATTATAAAGCAGTGTAAAGAGGCAAATTCTGACAGCCTGTGTCCTTAGAGGTGTTTGAATGCCTAACTCATAGTGAAATCATTAGCAGTGAGGGTCTTGAGCATCCCCAGGGCTCAGGGCTGGGGGCTCTACTCACCTCTTGTTCCAGCAGTTTCTCCCTGACTTCAGTCACTCTTCAGTCTGTCTCAGATGGATATTTAAAGCTGCAGATTTTTCCTCAGTAACAAAACCACTGACTTGGAGATAGGCTGAGCACAGGGAACCAGCAGTTTCATCTAAAAGGGAATAAGCATCCAGCTGGTTTGTTTTTTAAGTCATGGGGAAATCTGCGAGGTCGGTGAGTTTGGTACCTGTAATGGGTCTCCTCATCACTGCCAGATGTGTTGGGAACTGTGATCTGGAGCTTTTATTTTATCTCATCCCTCTGCTTTCTGCTGCTCATTAACAGACAGATTTAAAGTATCAGTGGTGTGAGCTGCTGGGGCTGTCTGAAATGGTTTTCATTCTGTGGCTCCCAGATTTTGTTCAGGCAAAAGGAGGAGAGGAAGTTTACCTGAAGTCAGACACGTTCTTCAGTAAAATCACTGAACTCAGGTCACCTTTGACCGATGTGACTCAGCCCTTCCTTTGCTGTCTGTAATGTGAAGATTACAAGTGCATCTTAAATGGTTGTTCTGAAAACCATGGTAGTTTGTTAGCACTTCTGTAGTCTCACCAAACCATATATTAAATGCAAATATTCTCAAACCTCTTCACCTCCCAGGGTTGAGTTGATGTCTTGTTTTGGTATCTTCTTCATCCTGAGCAGAAACACAAGAGACTGGAGTCTTGTCTCTCATTCCCCCTGTAGAAATTGTGGCTATTCAAAGTATTCCTTGAATCACTGCTATGTATGTTGTGTAGTTGTGATTCCCAGGATCAAAATGGGATAAAAAACCTGTTACCAGCAGCAGCAAACATGACACAGCTCATTTCTCCCGTGCCAGATGATCTTCCGATGTCGGATTTTGGAGGGGCATGTTTATGTGGGCACAACCAAGTCCCTGATATAAAAAATAAAGCGACTTGAAACTACTCCGGGGCACAAATAAATGACTTGCAAGAATAGCAGAGGATTGAGCAACAGGCAGAGGACGTGTTGTTTCCTTTAAGGATTCTGACTAGAAATGACGTCACTTAGATAGTTTGGATGTTTGTGAGCACTACAGGGCTTGGAAAGGGAAAGCAAATCGGAAAAACACTGGGAAGCTGAACAATTTGTTTTGTTTTATGACTCCCTGGTAGTTTAATGAGGGAGCTATTACTCATGCGCTGTCACTGCACATCTAGAAAATTCCTCTGGGTTTAAAAACTGGCAGGAAGAAGTAGTTTCCTAAAAAACACTGAATTAATGAGATAAAGCCCATTGCTCAGGAGTCCCAAAGAGGAAGGGTCGGAGGCATTGCTGTGCAGGGCTCAAGGTGTGTTGGAAACCTCCACAGGGGATTTCAGAGAGCAGATAGTGCTGGCAGGGATTCAGAGAAGTGATGCAGCAGATCTGCTCAGCATCTCTCTTTTAGGATGCACTGGCATGGATTTGGGGAGAGAAAATACAGGTTTGATTGGGGCATTGTAGCCAGTCCTTCCCCTCCGTTCCTTTACATCTGAAAATGTCTGAGGCTGGGGTGTTTAAAGAAAGGGCTTTGTACCCATGGGCAATGGTACAAGGTAATTTACTGACACATGAAATGAGTGAGATGTATTTAAGGAGAAGAAAAAGAAGTATTTGTTGCGTGCTCTGAATTATACAGCTTTAAATGAATTTTCACAGTTTTATAACCTACGGTCTGTCGGACTTCTGACTTCTGCTTTGTGTCTGTACTATCTTATAGATCTGTACAGTATTCTACAGATCTGTGCAGTGCAGTTTGCATGTTCCCTTCAATTATTTGTCACTTCCATACAGGACACATATTATCCTCACCTTAACTGGAAACCTAACACAATTTTGGTGGCCCTGAAGGCAGGATGAGGGCTGTCTCAGACTGATGATGCAGAGAGCACAGTAAGCAGAGGGCTGCTCCAGTCTGGAAATGCAAGTGAATATTCCTCACCAACCCCCTGACACAATTACTCCCTCGTAGCATAAGTTACTGTAATGTCTTTTGCCAAAAAAACGCTGATAAAGCAGAGGCTGTTAGGAGGGGAATCCGTGAGGAGTCTGGAAAGTGTGATGTAAGGATTAGTAATAGAATTAGCAAGCTGCTGTAACAGTTTCTCTTAAATTGCAGTACCTCAAGCATAATCATAGTCTTTCCTTGTCTTACTGCACTGCTGTGCTGGAGTCTCAATCAGTTTTGTCTTCTCTCTGTGTTACTATCCTTGCAAGCACCTTAAAAACTCTACAAATTACTTATTTTTTAATTGAGAATATTGCCAGTTTTCCATGCCAATACGGAAGTAGCCCAGGAAGGGGTATTTTAAGCTTCAGATTAAAAGGATGCTTAGCTCTGTCCCCCTGTACAGGCAAAATACACCCTCTTTAGAAATACCCAGTACTGAGCTGGTTTTAAATTTTTGTAAAGCGCAGAGGTGCCCAGTTTCTGTCTCCAGGCTGGATTTTTGCCCTTGGGTGTGGAGCCCAACTGCTTTGGGCCGGAATTAGGAAATGCTTCCCTCGTGTGCTGTGACAAACTGCTGGATCACAGGGCAGAGCTCAATTTTCACCAGAATGGGACAGAATGAGACTGAAAAGGCTGGAGGGAGGACACTTGTGGTATTATGAAGATGGCAGGGGTGTGGATGTCACGGAATTTTGGGATCAAAATAATCAGCAGAGAGGGAGACACTCCAGAGGGAACTTGTTTGGGATGCATTAGACCGGAATTTGGGCATCAGGTGCTTTGAGGGGGTGTGTGTGTGTGGCAAGGAGCACAGGGAAGGTCAGGTTGGCTCTGGACCAGTCTGTTGGGTACCAGGAGCCACACAGAGTTGTCCAGCGTCACATGTTGGATCTGTCACAATCCAGTTTCCAGAGCAGTGTGAAGCTGAAGGCTGAGAGGGTGTGGAACAGGGTTCTCCTGCTCTCCATGTGGGTGCATCGGTGTCCAGTGGAGCTCCAGCACTCCTCCGCAGCCTTGTTTGCTGCTGGCATGGGTTGTGGTGGATTTCAGGCTCTTTCCAGAGGACTTGGTGGTGTTCAGGCTGCTTTTTGCCTAACTGGATTGCAGCAGGGTCTTGGTGGGAGGCAGGTTCCCTCACTCCAGGTGGGACACCTTGGACTGTGACCAGCAGGTAATCCCAGGCTCTGATCCAGCATGTACCTGTGGCTCTTGGCCCCAGCATCTCTGCTGAGTAGAGAGTTTCACCACTCTGGACTCCAGGCACCAAAACTCTGCTAAAATTTAGGCAGAACCAACTCAGGCCACGTGGCTGATGCCTGCAGCCTCCCAAGTCTCCTGGCAAGGGGTGCTCCATGGGCAGCCATCCACAGACAGCCGTGTTTCCCTGCCCTCTTCTGCAGAAGGACCGGCATTCCCAAAGCTCCAGTCCCGTGTGTGTTGCACCAACGCAAGAGAAACGTTACGGCTTCTTACGGATGGAAACCGAACTTAATTTGCCAGGTTATGAGGGGTTTAGTTGCAGTCCATTCACGTTATCGTGGCTCAGCTGATGTCCCACCTTGGCTGAGGGTGCGTCTCCCTTCGTCCCTCTCTGTGGTGGAAGGAAGGAGAGGTAGATGTGACCTGATGTGGGGATGCTCCCACCATTGCACTGGTGCTCCTGGCTGGCTGACACCACCGTCCCACGCCTGCTTGAGCTCTTCTCCCACCTCCTGCCTCCCACCTGGACTTTGGAGGGCAGGTGTGTGTACACACCGCACTCAAGTGACTGTCAGGTTTTATATTTAGAGCCTTTCCTCTTCTGTTTCTTCCTTAAACTTTCCTCTGTCAAGGCCTGTGCAGCTGGTGTTACACAGCACATACTTTATTATCCCAGTCATCGCTTGGACCGTTTAATCCTTTTAACCTTCACAGTGGCTACAGCAGGAATTATGGGGATAATCCGGAGTGAATTTCCCTGGCCACTATTAAAACCACAAAGAAATCCAAAGTGGTTCAGCGAAAAAGGAATCCCTTGACGAAACTATTTGCGAGGGACTGAAAGGGAGGGGGGCACAAATTGAGAACCCAGTCCAGCTGCAGGGAAGCGGCTGCGGGGGCACCACCGTGGGCTGGCAGCTGCCACATTCCTGTGCCCATCATCCCAAACCTGTTCTGACCACAAAGCAGTTAACGCAGAACAGTCAGCCCTGCTGGGCAGGGAAAGGACCTTGCTGCCAGATGCTGTTCGTGTTGTGCATTATCTCCATAGGTTTTGCATCTGTCATTTCTGCGGTCTTGTTTGCTGCCTTCAAATTCCCTTTTTCTTATCGCATCTAACGAATTAAATTGAGTTCACAGAATAGTGCAAAGTGACATTAGGATGTGCCTGTTAACAGAGGAGAATTAATTAATTACACGCCGTGAACTAACTGAACTCATTTAGTAATTGATGAATTAACTTAATATGTCTGTTACAAACAGGAGAACTTGAATGCTGGCAGAATGAAGGGTGAAATCTCTCATTGACTAAAGCACTGGTGTTTCTTTGGGATTACTTTTCCTTAGTCTAGTTCTGGCCACATTCTTAGAGGTAAGAAGCTCCACCAGTCACGTGCAATTTTGGGTTCCCCTCTGATTCCATCCTACACCACTTGCAGGCATCTCCTTCTTGCATTCAGTTGAGATTTGAAGTTTCCAATTGCTTTTTCATAACTAAATGTTATAACTAGTTCTTCATCCTTCCCTTTTTTCCCTGGTCCACCTTTCAATGGCATCAATCCTATTTCCAGCTCAAGATTTCATCCTGACTGGATGTCTCTAATTCTGGGGGGTTTCGTGGTCTCTTTTAATTGCGTTTTTAATGTGCACAGTGACATTCTGCATCTTCTCTCTTCCCAGATTTCCTTTGCAAACATGGATTTGGTTACTTTCTGCAGTCAGGTTTCATGCTTGCACCTCTCTGCATCAGTTTGTTTCCCTTCCACAGTGTTTATGTGGCTTGCACACATGTGGATTTATAGCACAGTGCAGTGTCAACAAAAAGGAGCTTTCGCCCATGCCAGTCCTCTGTAAATGCCACAAAAATACCCTTTTATTTAAGCCTCTCTTTTAAAACTATATCTTCCTATGCAGCCTAGAGTAGAAAGGCTATTGGGCTGTTAATCAGGTTTTATTGTCTCATTATTCCTTCTACTTTCTCTTCTTTTATGTCTCTTCTCACTTTCTTGCCTCAGGCAGTAAACTCGAACCCAAACTCATTTCATTCTGTTTTATGTGCAGCTTCTAGAGCGGCGTGTCCTGGTCCATGGCAGGGACTCTGTTACAGTAGTTGGCTTCCTTGGAAGTCACTGGGAAGGTAAAATACCTCCAATAGCTTCAAAATCTGCACAAACTCAAACAAGTGAGTTTCTCGGGGGTCAAGGAAAATCAGAACTTCAACCATCCTTTAATGCTCCAAGTATGAGAGGCTGACCTTGTTTGTAGCTTCAAAAGGTGGAGCCAGTTGTGGGGAGGAGAGTAAGAAAATCACAAATACTGGATATATATACATGATGCTTTTCTGATGGATAGGGACGTACTATCCTAATGCAGCTGAAGTTGTTCAATAGCTGTTGTAGATCAAAGCAAAGACTGTGCCATAAATCAGAATTATTTTCAGAACCCGAGAGCCCCTTTTCCCATCTCTTACTTGGCTGTGCTCAGTGCGTGGAGCATTATGTTGTCCTCTAATTAGCTCTAATTTCCATGACATGTGCCAGCATCAGTGTTCATTATTGAGGCACACTGTCTGCTTTTATGCTGATGACGTGACTGTCCTGTAACAGAAGTCATGTGCACAAATTGAGCAGTAAGAGGGGTTCAGGAGTACAGACCAGTAAACCTTCTAAGCTGTGCTTGATTGTGCAGCTCTAATTGATTCCAGCACTGCCAGATGCTCACCAGTTGATCCAGACAATCCTTGTTCAGCATGCAGTGAGGATCCCTCTCATCTCCTGGCTCTTTCAGTCTCTGACACAGCTTGCAGGCCATTGATCAGTCCCTGAAATCTTTATCTCTACCATAACCATGTGACCTTTTTAGTATTTTATGAGGGGAAGCTAAAGTAGAAATGCACACACGCATTTACATAAACCACTTTATAAACTCCAGGTGCTGAGCTCACAGAGGTGTCCTGCATATGCCAAGGGAAGAACATGTTGCTGGAGGGAAAACCTGATCATAAATCTGTGCAAATTGAAAGGTAAATAATTTCTGTTTCCAGTACATTGATGGAGTAAGATCCCTGCATTGGTTATTTTTCCTGCTGTGAAATACGTAGTATGAATGTATCTGGCATATATTATATTGTCAGCAGCAGAATGTAGGAAGTGGATATGTTCAAAAATAATTGATTCACGCTTCATAGAATCACAGGTTGGTTTGGGTTGGAAGCGACCTAAAAGATCATCTCATTCCATCCCTCTGCCCTGGGCACTGACACCTTCCACTAGACCAGGTTGCTCAGAGCCCCATCCATTCCTTGTTATGCTTCTTCAGCATAACAAGGAAGGGTTCAGAGGTGGCTTCTTTCACTCTGAAAGTATTTCTGGCTCGGGTTCCAGCTTTTTTTGCAGTGTCATACATGATGGGAGGAGTAAAGAATGTTTGTCTTTGGCTAAAAGATCCTCTGCAGTGTGTTTGTGAGAGGTGGGAATTCAACTGGGGTTAAAACTTGAAGTGGTCTGATTGAATTTCCTATCTTTTTTAATTGTTATCTTTTTTCTGTGTGATAATCTTAATTTCATTTCCTCTTCAGTAATCGTGGAGTCTTCCAAAGTACCCTGAGTTTGTATTGTATCAGACAGAAAATACAGACTAATAAATGTTTTCGTGCTGTTTATTGTTATTTTTAAAAGATACGTAAGGGCAGTTCTTTCCAGGCCACTTTTCATCCTTTGACGGACAAACTGCCCCAATGATTTATGGAGCACCATAAATTAATCCAGTGCTGGAGATAAGCAGAGAGGCAACAGCATTAATGGGTTCCTGGGTTTACAAGCTCACTTTGTAGGGGCAGAAATGGCTGTGATGCAACACATGGCACGAGGAACCAAACAGTAGGTGCAGCTTTGGAGTGCTCCATGACGGACATTTCTGCTCGGGGATGGGATTAGCACTTCTATTGAAACTTATATAACAGCTACAGTGCCAGGGTGGTTGCTAAAAATGACGCTCGTCGCTCTTAGATCCCAAAAGCTTTAAGTCAGAAGAATTATTTTAAGCTGAAGAAACGATTTTTTATTCCAAATGGTCATTGGGTTTTTTTCCCCCAGATCCCAGTGAGATGCTTTTAAATATGTAAGGCAGCAGGGGGATTAGGAAAAAGTGTTTTTATAATGTAAAGACATGGACAAGCAACAGTGAGTTTTGTTGTGGGTGGCTACTTCATTATCATATCTTCATTAACATACCTCGGAAGCAGCAGGGAATTACGTTGTTCCTTATGGCTGTCCTGTCCAATTTCTAAAATATAACATCAGCTGCCTTTACCCAGCAAATTGTGAGACCTCGGAAGCAGCAGGGAATTACGTTGTTCCTTATGGCTGTCCTGTCCAATTTCTAAAATATAACATCAGCTGCCTTTACCCAGCAAATTGTGAGCCCTTGGGGAAAAAGCCCGCTGTTTTCCTGCCTCCGTTGCCCCCGAGGTTGGTTTGTGGCAGAAGAGCTGCTATGGTGATGGGCACAGGGTGGGGATGTGGGCAGGAACAGAGCGAGGCTGAAGCCAGGCTTTTCCTGCATCCTTCTGGTTTCAGTAGCCCTCCCTGAAACGGCTGGTGATTTGTTGTTATGTATTTGAGGCAGGTTATTTCTGCCTCGAGTTCTCGCAATTAACACAAAATAATACTCAGGCAAAAAGGAGAGTGGGATTCTCAAAGTGATGATGTTTGTACAGGATACATCCGATTCCCTGCAGAGCAGCTTGTGCCCGTTGTGGTGGGATTTGGATGCACAGAAATCTCCCTCCTCCCATCCAAACTGAAGTCAGTTTTTGGTAATGCATAATTCATATCCTGAAGCCTTTGTCACAAAAACATCTTGCTGCTTTTCCCCCAGCTTCATAAGCCTGCTTTTGTATTTTTAGGATTTCCTTCGCTGCTAATCCCCAAAATCAGCCTGAAGAGGTTTCAAAACAGAGTTGGGAGTAAATCTGAGGCAGCTTCTACGTCAAGGATATTGCTCTCTGCAGCAGGTGATTCTCTGGCACCTGCAATATGTGGATTCTATTGTGTTGTTTTAATTCATTTCTTTGCAGAACAACACAGAGGGGACTAACTCAAACAACTTCTTTTGGGTTTTTTTCCTTCCAGATTCTGAGGACAAACCTGTCAATACTGGATTGTTCCAGAAGTACATGGAGAAAGTTGTACGTGGCAGAGGCTGCTTTTCCTCAGGTACAGCACATCCATGTCCCTCCTTGGTATCAGCACTTGGAAATACCTTGTGGCCATCAGACCTTTCCTGTTCCTTGAGAAGCTTTGAAATTAAGAAGTTAAATGTCTTATGTGTGCATAATGGATAGATTGGATGTCTCGCTAGAGGAAAATAACTCTTCTTATTTGAGGGCCATGTGTCTGTTCCAGAGAAATGATCCCCAGATCTCTCACTCAGTGCAGCTTAAACAAAGCACAGGAAGGAATGGGAAGTACTGTCATCACTGTAGGAAATCTTTTCACTATTGCTTTGTCATGCCATTAATTTCCTCCCAAATGACCCAAATGCTTTTTGTTCTTACCTGTTTATATCAAGCCACTCTAGACTTCTGATCTTACTAAATTCCAGCTGTGGAGCCTTTGGCTGTTTCTTGCACATGGCCTGTTTTAAGAAAACAGAATTGTTCAATGAGAAGAACTCAAATGGAAAAATTCAGGCAACAGGCCTGTGGGGAAAGTTTGGCCATGGGTAAAAAGCCAGTAAAACTTGAGTAAGAATCTCAGAGTTCAGTGTATTGATTTTGCTGTGAAAGTTCAAGAACTGTGTTTCATTGCAGGCTGGAGCTCATCAACTCCTCATGACCAGCTGAGCAAGAGAGATGGGATTTGATGCTATCCAAGGTGTAATTCCACAGTTCATGTCTTTTGCTAGTGCCAGCCTAATAAGTTTCTGCCCACTCCCAGCCACTCATTTCCAGCTCAGCAGCAATGCAGTGCCATCTCTTCCCTGACCGTGTGGAAAACCAGATGGCTGAAAATAGTCAAGAAAAGAAACCCTTCATTTTCTCTTCTCCTTTGAATTAGAATCATTTGAACGATTGTATTGGTACAACTGCAGGTGACATAAACTGCAGCATCAAAGGCAGCAGTGAGCACTGGAGGGTGTCCCAATGCTAAGTGGTCTTGCTGTCAACAAAGATCTGCTCTGGGACCATATCCTGGATGAGGGGGTTTCACTAGCCACAGGATTATTTATTGAACTGCTGCTTTTCATTTATTTTATTAAGAAAGATTAACATCATCTTGTTCGGGCAGGTTTATTTTTTTTACTTGAGGAGATAAACCATCTCTGTGAGAAGTCAGTCAGCTTTGTGGACAGCCATGAATGTCAATAAAGTCTTGGCAAACACAGTAGGTATTTATTCAGCCTTGCAAATTAAAAACATTTTTCCTGCTTGTTTAGTGAAGGGAACAAAAAAAGACAAATTACAGAGCGGATGAGCTCTCTTGATAGTTGGAATTCATTAAGCTGGTGGTGAAAACGCTGGGGGATTGATGGTGCAGAAAAAGAAAAGATGAAGCAGCTTTTCCCCAATAGCTGTGGTTTAAGTTCAAGTTGAAAATGACCAAAAAAAAAAATCCCTTAAAGACATCTGTAACTGACTTCACAGTCTCAGTTTCTATCTGGGTAGGCAGTTCTTTCTCACTGCAGTTAGTATTAATTGGTTTTTCATCTGACAGATAATTTCTCAGTGGTTCCTCCATCTCCATCATGCCAAGGGGTGTCTGCAGCAGCTCATAAATGAGATCCATGGCCAGGCTTTAAGTAGGAAGTTCTCACAGTCCCTTCCCGTGCTATAGACAGAGCCTTTCTGCAGACTTGTCACTCTGTCATCTTCCCTTGGCTCCACATTCTATTAAAAAAAAGAAGAAAAAAAAGAAATTAAAAAAGTTACAGTAAGTTGAGCAGTTTGTCACATGTAATGTTCTCACAGGCCATTGTCTGCAAATTACAGGCTGGCTCGGTCTCTCAGATGGATCGTAAAGCTGTCCTAAGTAAAGCTCCAACAAAATCCATTTCCACGGCTCCTGTTGTGGCAGGGCATGGAAAGGAAGCAGTAAGACTTATTTCCTAATGAATTTCCTGTGCAGGATCATTAGTCCTCATGGAATTCTTTCCAAGTCGCACCCAGTGCATGTTCTCTCTGATTATTCCTGATTCATCTGATAAAGTGCCCACAGTTGTCATTTGCAGTCACGGATGGAGTCACAGTTCTCATATTATTCCAGCTGCAGGAATTCTGCGGGAATGGATCGGTGGAAGAGAGGGGTTCCCTGCCACGTGTCTGGATGCAGCTAAACCACCTGTAAATGACTGCAATTAGTCAACAGCAAAACAAAACTATTGTAAACTTCATCCTTGCAGTGCTTTAATTGCAGACAGAGCTTTACTAGTGCAAGTGATCCCATCAGTGTCAAATAAAAACATGAATTACGAAGTGTTTAAGATTAGAGCTTAAGTCATTGGCATGTCATTCCCATAATTTTCTCTGGAGGATTACAGAACACTTAATTTATAAGTACAGGAACAAAAATATAATCAGATGCTCTTTCATCTGTAATTTTTATCTAAGTCAGTCAGTTCTGGGTTTGCTCTTCCCATTTCCCAAGCTCTTGCTTGCAAACGTAAAGGCATTATCTCCTCTGTTCCTTTTCTCCCCAGTTCGATGAGAAAATTGCCCTCAGCTCTCTTGATCATTAAATCTAGGAAGGACAGAGCGGTTCAAGATCTGAAAATGTTCCAAAACTTCAGGACCTAATTAGAAGGAGGCATCTTGGAGCAGCACAATAGCTCTGTCTGTGCAGTTCATTTGTTTTTCCAATTTAGAAATGACAGTTTACAGCCCTAATGCGAGCGTGTTTCTCATTAGCCGTGCTCTAGAAACACGCAGAGTTATTGCAAGTCCTGAAAGATGCTTTCTTCAAAAGTGCAAATGATATTAAATGGCAGAATGTGCTCTCTGGGTAGTCAGATGGAGATGATGTGCTCTGCACCCATCCTTGAAGGCAGAGCCATGTGGCTGGACCTTGGCTTCAAATCCATGTATGCCATGAATGCAGCTCTATGGGAGAGATGCTGCAGCAGGATTTAACCTTGTCCTGGGAAGATAAGGGCTGGGAAGTATCAT
Source organism: Sclerurus mexicanus (assembly GCA_013396755.1). Lineage (NCBI taxonomy): Eukaryota > Metazoa > Chordata > Aves > Passeriformes > Furnariidae > Sclerurus > Sclerurus mexicanus. The sequence goes on along the minus strand of VWZF01006302.1, from coordinate 42,106 downwards.
TGCTTTCCTTGTTTTCACAGATGGATCTCAGGTTTCTTGGACTTCCCCATGAAGATTTTCTTGGAGAGGACTGTGTTAGCTGTGCTGCTGACAGATGCCCTGTGAGAACTGTCCACAGTAACTTGATTTCTCTCCTTCAGCCATCTAGAAGTTTGGTTTCTAGTCTCATCTGGTCGGTTTTGCTGTCCTTGTGGTAAATGAAGAGGGAGCTGCATCTTGGGAGGTGATGAAGCTTTAGGAACGGATGTAGTTATCCCTTTACGTGGTTTTCTGCTCCCTGAAGAGAAAGAGTTTGAGAATATTTGTTTGCCTGTCCTCAGGACCCCACAGATGGGCTTGTCTTGGATGGTGGTTTAGGGTCTGGAACATAAATTCTACAAGGAGCAGCTGGGGGGGCTCAGCCTGGAGAAGAGGAGACTCAGGGGGGACCTTCTGGCTCTGCAACTCCCTGCCAGGAGGGGGGAGCCAGGTGGGGATTGATCTCCTCTCCCAGATAACAACTGACAGGACAAGGGGAAACGGCCTCAGGTTGCGCCAGGAGAGGTTCAGGTTGGATATTAGGAAAAAATTTCTTGCCTTGAAAGAGTGGTTCAGCACTGGAACAGGCTGCACAGGGTGGAATCACCATCCCTGGAAGTTCTCAAAAAAGGAGTGGACCTGGCACTTCATGATGTGGTTTAGTGGGTGTGGGGGTATTAAGTCAGAGGTTGGACCTCATTATCTTGGAGGTCTTTTCTAACCTAAATGGTCCTGTGGTTCTTATCAACTAAAATTAGCTTTCACATGGCTTCCCGAGGCTGCTCCAGGGCACGCTGAGTGTAATAATAAACTGCAGGAGGGGAGAATTAAGATGCTTCACTCTTGTTGAAAACCCTGCAGCAAGGCTGGAGGACACAGTTTGGCTGTGCCCACACCTCAAGGCAGCTGTGTTGCATCCAAGCTAAAGCAGCGTGGAAGGTTCCCAGGCAGCTGTGTGTGCTCGGGGCAGAGCCTGGGGACACGGGCACGAGAACGGCTCGGTCCTGCCGCTTCCTGCCTGCTCTGCTCCACACAGGCACTTCTCTGGACAGAAAAGCAGCACAATAAATCCAGTGCTGATGTGGCCTGGCATAGTGACAGCTCTTCCAGTAAGTGCCCGCTGTCGGAGGCCCAGCCCTCCTCCCTTGGGTTGTTTTCCTTGAAACCAGGCTGCTCTACACCCCCATGGGGCGCACGGCCCCTTCGTGCCTCCCTCTGCCACCAAAGAGCTCCTGTGCCACTGCTTTGGGGGTAATTGTCTCCTGGCTGAGGCTGTGATGGACCTACCGAGGGCTTCCCGGGACGTGTCACCAGGAGGGGGGCTGTGCAAAACACCCAGACCTGCTCGACATCGCCCCGCAGGACGTTCTTCCTCTGGTCTCGGGTTTGTTCTGCCAGCCGAGATGAGGAGCTGCAGACACATTAGGAAAAAAAAAAATAAAAATAAATCTGCTGGAAAGGGAGTAAATTGTCCCGAACGCCCTTCGGTAGCGGGTTTCCAGGAAAAAGCCCTGTGTCAGACTTCTGCGAAGTAGTGCTGGCTCCGGGTGGTAAGTGCCAGGTCCGAACAGTCTGTAATCAATGCAGTCCTTAACGTTGGGTTTGGGCACACAACTGTCCCTGATTTGCAAATCCCACCTCAGCCAGGGGTAGCAGGCAGGTGGGAAGCTTTTCAGTGTCTCTGCGTGACCCGTGGAATGAATATTCAGCATTTAGGCATTAATATTTAGCTTGTGTCACACGCAGGTGCTTCATCTGCCGTTGTTGGAATGAAGACACGGGAGCGTCTTGCAGGGGAGCTGTCACATGTGTTTTGCTGTCACCAGAGGGAGTTTGCAGCAGCACTGCCCTTGCTGGTGTGTCTGGAGGTAGTCGTGCTGTGGGCAGAGCTCAGCAGACAGAACGTGTTAATAGAAGACAGCAACACGAGTAGGATGAAGGTCTTGGGTTCCTTGTTAAAGCCTTGTACATGTTGTTCGAGCTTGACTAACAAAATTCTTCAGAGTGACACTGCTGCAAGCAGTTCTCTTGCTGTTGGTAGCAATGTAATAGAAACCAGAAGTGAACGTTTGGTGACTCAAACAAAAAATCAAGGGTAAGAATAAGAAAAAAAAATGCATCAACTGTTTAATAGGAAAAATAAAAACCCAACGTGGCTAGGTATTCTTCTATGGCATTTCCAATTTATTGTTGCAGGAATATCCTCCCAGCCAGACACAAGCTCCCTCAGGAAGCTGGTTTCATATGGTGGTTTAGATTTAACTATTCATTGTCTAGCACCATTTGAAATCAGTGTTCTTGGAGGAAGAATGCCTGCCTTCATCAGGGAAACGGATCCTTGGAAGCCTCGGAGGGAAAGAAGAGAAGGTCAGGATCTTCCTTGTGTGGTTTCTGCTGCTGTAATTAGCTCCACCACCAAATGAGGTCCCTCGGGACTGCGGGGTCTGTGGCCCAAGTGACCCTTGGGAGAGCAGTGCAGTGTGTGATTTCAAAGGCAGAAATTCTGCTGTCAGCGTGTTTACAATATTTTTAAGTGGTGAAGGGCAGCTTCGGAACCGGAGGGGAGCTCATCGGACAGAGAAGGGTGACACAGGGTTCCAACTCGATGCTGAAGGGGTTCATTTTAATGTACCAACTAGTAAAAAGTGGCACAACTAGCTCATGCAACGTGGTGAGGGGCAAGGAAGGGAACTGCACATGCTCGGCTTTGGTTTCAACTCAAAACCTGTCTCAGCCTTAACGTAGATAAGTTTTTGTTAGTTCTTTATCAGCCTTGTAAATACCTTGGACGTGGATCATACAGGACACACAGTAGAATTTAAAGCAGGTAATTGTGCAGTTCAGCCCTGGAAGTTCTGAAGGCTCTTTGCATCCCAGCTGCGTGTTTGCTTTTTGTTGTGGCATGTTTGGCAGATGAGATGATGTTGTTTCCTGTGACTTGACAGTGCTCAGGTCACAGTTTGATAACTGGATGTGCTCATTGTAGCTGGTGGAAATGGCCAGCACCGACAGCTGTGAGAATTGGACCACACGTGTTTGGTCATGTTGTCCAAGTCTACTGAAATCTGGAGAACTTAAAGTGTTCCAAGATTATATATTTCAAAAAGTATTTTACTGCATTAAAACATTTGTGTAGCTAATGGTTGATTTTGAAAGTTTTCACTGTCTGAACCTTTGTTTTCTCGTCAGCATTTTAATATTTTTTTTAATATCTGTTAGTGAAAAATGCCACAGAAGTAATTAATTAACATTTCTCAAGTGTTTGGGGTTTCTCCAGTGTAAAATACTCTCCAGCACGTAGCTCTTCATCCTTGCAGATCTCCGTAACCCCTTTAGAGGATGACTGATTTCTTTTGGTGTTCAGAGTCAATAATATTTTCTAGCACCATTTGAAATCGGTTATAGTGATTGGGGAATTGCTCCTCATGGATTCCTGTCCAAGAGGCTCCAGAGAGAATCTTCAGTGGTGTAATCTAGGACTGAAAACAGGGAAATGTGTTATTTTAGTGAGCGGAGTTGCTGAATGCAGAAATACCACAAGTTTAAACTCTGGTGTTGCAAAGTGGTTTTATGGAGCTGGAGAAATTTCATAGGAGAAGATACGATCCCTAATAGATGGAATATGTGAAATTTGTGACACGAGCTCTTGGTTTAGGGCCTCTGTGTAAAGGTGATACTTGGAAAGGTTTGGAAAGCCCATGAGGTGCTGAGAGGGAAGATAAATTATTTTCCCAATGAGAAAAACCAGTGTGGACTTGAGATAAAAGGTGAAAATCCCCACCCTGTTGGTATAATGATGTGTGTGTGAGGTATGAGGAAATCAAAGGAGCAGCAGGAAACCTTCCAATCTCCAGTTCCTGTGCTCTGGACATGCTGAAAGCAAGATCTCATGGAAGATCTCATTGCCAGCCTGGGAGTTCTTGCATTCTCCTCTGGTATACTCTTAACAGTGTAAGCCATAAAAAACCTGAGTCATCTTTCCAAGGGTATTTAATACATCAGAGGTTTTCTCTGAAAATGCAGCTCTTCAGAGAAACTGAACTGGCTGGAGGCAGAGTCAAAGGTGGGGTTTGTCCCCTGTTCCAACAGAATTTCATTATCTATGAAGATAATATCGGAAAACCATCTTTCAAATTGCTTTTCATGCTGCATCCAGCTTTTTTGGGAGTTAATAACACAAGCCAGCGTGCAGCAAGGCATCCCTGTAGCAGGGGATGTTTTCCTGGATGTCCTGGTGAAATCAGAAGTGTACTGCTTTTCCTGTTGCTCCATATGGGGGAACTAAAAAAGAGGTTTTTGGAAGCAACCGGAGCAGCTTGTGAGTATTCACAGTCATTCCTAAGGTTGTGGCTGGTTGTTGGCAGCAAGTTTACCTTTGTTTTCTCCCCTCCCATCTTCTCATCCCTGTTTTGTTGCAGGGGGGGGGTGGAACTAAAAGATCTTGAAGGTCCCTTCTGGCCCAAACCGTTCTGTGGTTCTGTGATATGTGCCCATTACATTAAGATAATCACAAACCTAAAAGGGCTTCATGTGATGAGTATGTGACCTTTTTTAGTCTCTTGCTTCCATCCATTTAAGAAATCCACCCTCATGATCTGTCTTCTTTAAACGCTTGAGAAGTGGGTAGTCCTGTGTTTAATACAAAAGACTGTAGATTAGCCCTTGCATTAATAGAAAAATTATTAAACTATGGGAAAAGTCTGGCTAGCAGCATGGGGGGTTTGCACTGCCATGCAGAGAGGTGACACCTGCCCACATGGGTATTTTAAGGGCTTTGACAGATGTTCTTGTGGAGGTTAAAAATGGTGCAGAATAAAGAGTTGCGTTCTGGAAGTGTGACTTAAAAGTAATCGTGTTTTAAGTACATCCCTTGCCTAAGTAGCTCCCATACAGACTTGCTTGTATGATTTCTTGTAAGCCCTTGAAGGAGCAGATGGATCTGTTTGGAGTTTTGCTTCTTGTAGCCCATGTGTAGGATCGAAACGTCTGGACTTCAGGAAACTTGTTAGCACAAAAAACTGATCTGGAGGTAAGAATCAGTTACAAAGCGATTGTACAAAACCAGGGGACGATTAGCGATGTTTTAATTATTCCTGTTGAAAGAGGTTTTTAAGCTGCAGTAATTTCCTCTGTTTGCACCATACAGTGATTAAAAGCAGAGCTGCCAAGTGCTTGGATCTCATGGAAGTATTTTCAGACATGAATGTTGTTGCTCGTATGCCCGTGTGTTCACACACAGGATTGTGTCTTGTTCCATGCTGGATCTTCCATACATCAACAGGGAAAGAAGATGAAATAAGGAAGAAAAATCCTTGATGAAAACAGAAGCATTTGAGTGTAAAATACATCTACGTATGAGAAAGAGGCGCATGTTTCTTTTTCATTATTTTTTTTATGCTATTTGCTCTCAGCTCTTGACCTTTTGAAAAAGTCAAGCTACTGGAAGACAGTCTTCCCTGTCCTGCATAATCATATTTACAAAGCCTGCACCAGTCCCAAAACACCCCTCTGGTACCACGGTGTAAAACTTAAAGCTATTTGTTTGCAATTCTGCTCCATCCTGCTCTTGGATACCCTGCAGCAGTTGCAGGATGCAACGTGTAGGGCGGTTCCTTCGTGGCCAGCCAAGTGTGTCCAGTTGCTGGTGGTCTGGAATGGTGTTAAAATGAAAGAAACTCTTGGGCTAAGACAGAAACAGCACTGAAAATCAGCTGCTCTTCCCCCAAACCAAACTTTCACTTCAGGACTAATACAAAAGGTGCTGGATGGTGGAATGAGAGGGGGAGGAATGTGATGTCTATTGGGAATTTTTGAATGCAAAAATATTTCAGAGATGTTTTACACTGTGCACTTTTAATGAGTCATGAAACCATTTTACTACACAGAGCCTAAATTCCAACTGTTATATGGATTTTTCTGAAACTTTTGTGATCTTTCATCCCAATCTCAGAATGTCTGTCTTCTACATAAGGATATTCTTTGAAATCCATCATATATTGGGAATGTGGGGGGCAAATACCCAGCGGGAGCTTGGGATGATGGTGGAGAATGTTTCCGCAGCAAAGAAATTGAGGGTCAGAACTGTAATTTTCAGCGTAATTCGTATAATTTTCAACATTAATTGATGAAACATGCAGGCATAAGATGCTTATGAAAGAGTGGGACAGTAAACAAGACAACATGATGATATTCTGCAAGATGCTTCCTGATTTCTTCAAGCCAATTTGAGAATTGGTAACCAAAAATAACCTGCTTGTGTGGGATCTGCTGTGTCCTTAGCACACATTTCCAGTGCCATAATGGACAGCAGAGGGACACGGAGGAGAAATTTGGGGCTTGTGGCTTTTGCTGGGGGTTGGTTGAGGCCTGCTAGGACCTTTTCTCAGTGTGAAACAGCAGAGGCTTGAGTTGGAAGAGCTTTGCTCTGCAGCAAAATGGACTATTAGAGCTCCCAACAGTCTAAAGGTGGCAGGAGAGCAAATTCTTACTTGTTGGGGTAATCCTAACGAAAGCAGTGTTAGAATTTCTAGCCATCCTCTCCACAGAGAGCTCTCCTGGTGGGTGACAACACCATCAGACTGCTGGATTCTCTCCTCCAGCTGTGCTTGTGTGTTTCTGCTTGGAAGCTCCAGAGTTTTTGGGTCCCAGGCTTAAAAGCTGGAGCAGTTACATGCCCTCAACCTTCTGCTGTTGAGTAGGGAAGAGGATTTTCTGTGTGTTCATAGTTGCAGACTTTGGGTCAGAAGGTTTTCACATTCAGCTCCGTGAAAATTAGAGGCAACAATTTTTTTTTCCTTACGTGGTTCTCAGTCTTGCTTTCTAACAGCTTTCCAACAATATCCGTGGAGAGACGTGTGGTTTCCTGCTCTGCTGCCTGAATTGCTGGGTGTTTAAGTCACCTTCCATGCAGCTTCTATCTGTGCTGCCCTCTTGGCTTCATGTCTGTCTCTTCCAGAAGATTCCTCTCTGGAGAACCTGCTTTGGCAGCAGATGATGTGTCTTCAGTCCTTGGGAGTCCATAAAACCATTTTCTCTCTGTCAAAGGAGTTTTTTAATGGCAACTTGCCACAAAAAGGGGAGGTGAGCCTTGGGATCACAAGGATTTGAGTTCAGTATTTTGCAGTGTTCCTGGAATCATGGAATGGTTTGGGTTGGAAGCGACCTTAAAGACCATCTAATTCCATCCCCTCTGCCATGGGCAGGGACACCTTCCACTAGACCTGGTTGCTCCAGGGTGGAGGCTTCTCTGGGCAACCTGTGCCTGAGCGTCACCACCCTCACAGCCAAGAATGATTCATGTGCAGCAGCACAGGAGAGTTTTTCCTGGGCCGTGCTTTGCAAAGGCACCTCTTTTAACTTCATTTCTCCAAATACCATTACTTTTTGTACTGCTATAAAAATTAACTTAATGTGGGGGCACTAATATAAAACCCAGTGGGATTTATTTATAATCAATGATTTTACTTGGAAAGATAAAATCCCAAAACAGGTGAGCAGCTGTAAAAGCCATAAGCACAGGTGAGTTTTAGCTGGTCTGTTAGGAACCTCCAGAGGGCCACAAAGGGATTTTCTCCGTTGGGTTTTGCCATTATTTAATCTTCAGTCTTGCCTGTCCTTACTGTGGAACAGACTGGAAGGAGAATGGCTCGATGGTCCCCAAATTGTTCTTCATTACTACAAATGCCATGGTGTGGTGGCATTGCCTGTTGAAAGGTGCCAAAATCCTCACAGATCAAAACCACCCCAAAAGTCACATCTGGGAAAACTTAAATTTTCTTAGGAAATTCATGCAAATCATCACAGACTTCCAGACTTTCAAGTAAATTGTCATGTAAAGACTCTCCCATGTGAGAACTGAAATCACAACTGAAGAGTTTGGAAAAAAAAAAACAGAGAAAAGACCTTCAGCACAAGTAAATTTTCAGATTTCGCTATGCAAATCGAAATTCCAGTCGGAGAACTTTGGAGTGAAACAATGGTGTAAAAAAATCCCCACTTTTTACTTCGAACTAGCCTGGAAATTTTAAGACGCTCATGAATAATTTATAAACCAGCCTTCCCACGGATGAGCAGCAGGACCAGAGCGTGGCTACGTTTTGTCACCGTATTGAGATGTTTTCTGGCAATGGTGGGATTTTTATGGTGTTCTTGCTCATAATGGAGCTGTTGCTTAGCTTTTAATGTCCCAAATGTAAACAGATCTGAGGAAGCAGATCGTTAAAAACGTTTAGAAAGGGCGAGTGAAAAAGCGAAGTACTTGCGAGCTGCGTTCCAAGCAAAGCCTATAAATCACCGGCGTCGGAATTAGGCTGCCAGCCCAGAAATGGCATCGGGAGGAATAATCAGAAGATTGATTTTATTTAAAACTATGGCAAAAGAGCGGAGGGAAGAACCCAAGAGCCTTGAGAACCTGTCCTGTGTTCTATTTTCGATTGTAATGCTCTGCTTTAGCAAATTGAAAATTTGAATCCCATCTGCTTTTCGGTGTTTAGCTCCACAGTCTCTGAATCCCTGGGACCAGTTGACTTCACTGGGAATGCTTGAATCCACACAGAGGTTTTTATGCGTAGGAGTAACTAAAAAAGAAAAAAGTAAAAAAATGCCCCAGTTTTCATTTGGATTCGAATCCTCAAAGCTGTTTCCTAAAGTAAGTTCGGGGTTGCAATGTTTGAGCCTTCAAGAGTCGCTTCAATAACCCATCGCTGCCTCCTGGGAGCAAAGCCGGGGATCCTTTAGGGCGTGTAAGGAGGGTAGAAGTGCCAACTCCTGGAAAGCACTGGTGCATGAGGGTAGCTGAGGGCTCGTGCCCCCAGCGAGGTGCTCCTTGGCTCCCCTCTCCCTTCCCGAGCCAGCCCACCAGATGTGAGATGCTGGCTTTGGCCCGGGAAGCAGCGGGAGCTGCGTGGTTTGCTTCGTCGGGAGAGGCCGTGGGTGGAGAGGAGCTGGCAGGGATCCCGGGAGCCGCTGGGAAGAGGCTGTTCGTGGGGGAGAGTGAACTCACCACCCACTTGGGATGAAATCATGGAGTAAAGGCTGGTGAGGAGAAGAGGAGCTAAAAAAAGGGGGGACGGGAGAGGAAGGATGCTGGACCGGCGAGGGGGGACAGTTCCTGGGCTGGTGGGTTCAAGGAGGATCTGGTTCTCACAGGGGTCACTTGTAACAGATACAGAGCTGGTGGAGGGGGAGGAATTTGTCACAGGAAAGTTTGCTCCAGCTGTGTAGAAAAGTAGAACTTTGATACATGACCCATTCGATGGGAATTAATTTATTTATTTATTATATTATTTAATTTATTTATTTATTTATTGATATGGCTCCCAGGCAAGCTGCTGCTTCCCAAGCCTAACCTCTAACAAAGCTGGGACCAAGGAAGATGCATTCCTGGAGCAAGGAGAAGGAGGAGCTCTCCTCTGGAGCTGGCTGGTTTAAAACAGTGTTTTTAAGGGCTGCTGGCAAAGAGAGTTTGCAGTGGCGCTTTCCTTACCCAACAAGTGAGTTACCTTGCTGTCCCAGCTGGATGGGCACGTTGGCTCATCCTTAGTGTGCAAACCAACAAGAAAAGACTCCAGTGTGGCTTCCTGTTGCACTCTGGGACTGAACGTCACCCAGTGTGAACTCTTTGGGTTTTTTCCTCCCACATTTATCTGATTTATCATAAATTACACCACTCATGAGAGTAGCTGTTTAAATCCAGTGAGAAGACCTTCGATGTCCATGTTTTCCACCTGGGTTTCTTTCCAAGCTGCCTCCCTGCAGCTCATCCCACATCATTTCTGGAGAGCTGAAGCAGGAGAGGAGCCAGCTGAAGGAGCAGACATGGCACGGAAGTGCATCAGCATGAGGTTTGGTCCAGGGCACCCACTGAAGGCACCCTGGATCTTCTGGTGGGTTTTGTTGGATCCTTTCTGCTCTTGGGGACACAGTTCAGGACAAACCCATCACGGTCTGGGCTTTGAGGAATGGGATTCTCTGCGCTGCCCTGTCTGCTCCAGCAAGCGGAAAGTGATGTGTAAAACTCATTCACCCCTGTCAGCTCCAGTGGGTGCAAAGTTCTAATCGTTTCAGGGAAGATACAGCAAAAAAAAAAAAAGTAAAAACATTTCCCCAGCTCGTTTTCATTTCCCAGAAAACCAGATGGATGAATCATTACAACAGCAGCTATGACAAGGGACCAGACAACAGACTGAGCCCGAAGCCCAGCCCAGTCGAGGCAAAATGAAAAACTGTCCAAGGATTTACCAACCGTCCCTCCCACATGTGTTTAAAGGAGCAAGACTCCAGAATTAGGGCATGTGGATTTGAACCTTCCTCCTGCATCCTGCAAGGGCAGCTGTTGCAGAGACCACGGTGTAGTAAATCCAGTGGTGCGAGGTAAGGTGACGGTGTGGTCGGCGATGATCACCCAGATAGAATCACAGAATGGTTTGGGTTGGAAGGGACCGTAAAGATCCTCGAGTTCCAACCCACCTGCCATGGGCAGGGACATGTTCCACTAGACCAGGTTGCTCCAAGCCCCATCCAGCCTGGCCTTGGACACTTTCAGGGATGGGGTATGCACAGCTTTTCTGGGCAGTCTGTGATGGTGTCTCACCTCCCTCACAGGGAATAATTTCTCCCTGGTACATACTCTGACCCTGCCCTCTGACAGTCTGAAGCCATTCGCCTTTTGTCCTGGTACTCCAGGCCCTTATCCAAAGTCCCTCTCCAGCTCTCTTGGAACTCCTTTAGGCACTGGAAGGGGCTCTAAGGTCTCCCAGAGCCTTCTCCAGTCTGAACAGCCATAGCTCTCTCAGCCTGTCTCTTTGGCAAAGGTGCTCCAACGCTTAGAGGGTCTCCTCTGGACTTGCTCCAACAAATCCACATTCTTCTCATGCTGAGGACCCCACGGCTGGATGCAGCACTGCAGATGGGATCCCACCAGGGCAGAGTAGAGGGGCAGAATCACCTCCCTTGATCTGCTGCCCGCATTTCTTTTGATTCAGCCCAGGACCATAGTTGGTTTCTGGACTGCCAGCACCCATTGGTGGGTCATGTTCAGCTTCTAATGCACCAACACCCCCAAGCTCTTCTCCCCAGGACTGCTCTCCATCCATTCTCCACCCAGCCTGTGCCTGGAGTTGCTGAAGCTCCTTAGCCCGGAGTGAGCAGTCTCACTGCTCTGTCTGTGAGAACGTGCCAGGCTTTGCTGGGAGAGTTATTTGCAAGATACATAGACGTGCTTTTAATATAGTAGAGCAGCGCCATGCGTAAAACCCATCAAAATAACACCAGAAGTGACAAGGTTGAGAAAGTATTTAAAAGTTAAGACGCCTGCCTTCCGGCTGCCCACGGAACCCCCGTGGGCACATGTGCCACGGTGCATCCTTAATTACACCCTTGGGAGTTCTTTTTTCCCAGAGGATGCTGCCCCATTCCCTGCTCACCATGATGGTACTCACTTGCTGAAAAGCCACGCAGGGTTGGGGGTTTTTTTCTCCATCCTCGTCTCTGCAGCATCCAAGTGCTTTGGCTGAAGCAGTTGCTGTGGTGACATCGGGGTTTTTTTCTTGGTGAGGCTCTATTGTGGTTTCTGCTTTACAAACAAAGAACCAGAGCACAGAGAAACGAAGGTCAAAGAATCATTTAATTTTGGGTGCCCAATTTGAAGTAGCCGGTGCAAGATATTCAGGACTCTCTGTCCAGAGCACAGATTCCTCTCATGCCTTTCTTTGTTTTCCTCCAACCCCCTGCTTTGTTCCTTGCCTTCTTCCAACTTCTGCCTCTTGGGCACTCTAATTATGATTTTTAAATTCAAATGCTGCTCTTAGCTTTTGAGTGTTTTGATCGCTGGCTGAAAAGCTATAGCTGAGCTCCACTCTGCAATAAATATTGCCTTTCTCTGCAAGGTCACTGCAGGTAAAAAGCCACAGGTCTGGGAGGAAATAACAGGACATCATTCAAACCGAGGCACTCGGGAGCGATGTGGATGTCTCTTCACCTCTCCTACCCTCCACGACTTCCATGGAACCCATCACAGAGCAAGGACAGCACAAAGAACCTGCATCTCTAAGAGAAAAACCTGGGGTTTACCTCAGGTGCTCAGGCCTTCGGTCCAATTGTTGCTTTGGCAGAGGCAGCTATGGAAGAATTGTTTTTAGGGAAGCAGAGAGCAGACCCACAGGAGGGGTGGGAGGGCAGAGGGAAGCCAATGGTACCGAGCGTGTTGTTTGTTGTGTTGGGAGTAGCTTGTGCTTGTGGGACTTGGGTAAACGCCAGGAAAGCCCTGAGGGTGAGGCTGCAGCGCTCCTCGTGAGATGTTCCAGCCCCTGGAGCCCTGGGGAACAGCAGTGCTGAACACTCTCTGCTCTCAGCTGCCCCGGGCACGGCCACATCCATCCGCACAAGGACACGTGTCCTGGGCTCCCTCCAAGCAGGAGCTCCTGGAATATCCACCTTTTATTTCTGCCTGCAGAGACCTCTGGCCGGGCAGGTTTTGGGTGATTTCACCCTGTGTCCCATGTCTGAAAACACCCTCCAGCCTCAGCACCTGGGGCTTGGCTTTGGCAGAAGGGAGCAGTGGGACAGTGATGGGGGGGTTTTGAGGCTGTGTTAGTCCATGGCTGGTGAAGGTGCAAAGGATCTATCCCAGGTGTAGGACAGGAGCTGAGGACATGAGCACAGTACCAGTGAGCTGAGCCCTCAGAATGCCCCTGGGGTATGGGTTTGAGTAGGAGGGAGCTGAGAAGGAGATTGAGGGCAGGGGGAATGGTAATTAACCATGGAGCAACGCCTGGATGGCTCCAAAGGGGACCTAGCATTCATCTGTCCGGGCATTTCCCGCTGCCACAGGGGATTCCAGTGCTCCTCCCTGCTGCTTCCTTCACCTCTGGAGCTCTGCATCACTGTTGCTGTTGGAAACACCATTATTTCATAAGCAGGAGAGCTCAGGGCTGCAGAGACTGCACGAAAGCAGCTTGAGGACACTCGGAAGCAGAAAAAAACCAGTTATTTTTGATCACACTTGAACAGAAATGTTGGGTCCAAGGAACATCCAGCCTCCCACTCTGAGCAGGACTGCAGCCAGGCTGGCAGCCAAGGTCTAGCCAAGTCCTAAATCCCCAAAGAAGGAGGGTACATCTCAGAGGGTCTCTCTCCCAGGGCAGCACAATCTCGCAGTGAGAGACTTTCCTACATCCAGCATGAGTGTCCCAAGCTCCAGTTTGCTACTGGTGCCTCTTGTCACTGTCTGGCACGAGAGAGAGGAGTCGTTTTGTGACTCTACAACCACCTTTCATGCCTTTGTAGCCAGCTCTTAGCTCACCATCAACTCCTCGGGGCTGTGCAGGGCTTTCTCCTCACTATTTGCACAATTTGCTCATAGTGAAAGCACAGAAACCCACCTTCAAACCCCACTCTGCTCCCCGCAAACCGGGGCAGCAGCCAGAGCATCCATGGGCACACCTGCAGGGGGATGAGTCAACCACCACCACCATCTCCCGTGGGACTCAGCCCCGGCTCCCACGCTGGTGGAGGGGTCCAGACAGCAACTTCCAACTCCCTCCAGACCAGAGACCTCCAGACTGCAGAACTGGGGAGACATGGAGCCCTGGAGGGGGCAACTAGACCAGGTTCCCTGGTAGAGAAAGGTCAGAGCATCATATCCTACCCTCATGGCTGGATGAGAAGGGAGTGGCACCAGGGCTGGGCCAGTGGAAGGAGTTGGACACACAGCTCATGTTCTCCTTGCTAGAATCCATCCTATATCCTAGTTCCTGAGGATGAAGCTGTGAATCAGCAGGAACAACTGCGAAGTCGTCACCATCGACATCGGGGGAAAGAGCTGTCTGGGAGGAGAGAGAACAGAGTGCCTTGGTGGTCCCCCCTCGTCCCCTTCCTCTGTGCTTCATGCTTCATTGGTGCCTTTTTTTTTGTTTTTCACTTTTAATTTCACAATGAACGTGAACAAGGCGAGCCCAGATGCAAATTAGAACCGAGAGACCCCAGGGGAGGCTCCGACCACCACACATTGAGTCACCTCCAGCCCCCGGGAAGCCCCTGCAGGGCCAGGAGGGGACAGGGGGGTGACAAGGCAGAGCTGCCTAATGAAAAGAAAAAAGTCTTGTTTCTCGGTTTGGTAAGGAGAGGAAAATAAAAGTTAATGCTGCGACCTAGTGGAGAAAGACCAGCTGTGCAGATGTGCGGGCAGAGCTAGTCCAGGTGCTGGGAAAAGCAGAAGGTTGTGGGATATGTGGAGGCTGGAGCGCAGCAAGCTGCGGTGGGGCAGCTTCTTTTTACAGGATTCCAAAGCTGAGAGCATGTTCTGTAGCAAATTCAGGTTTCTAGAAGGTGCTCAGCTTAGACCTAAATGATGTGGGGCTTGGAACGAGATGGTCTTTAAGGTCCCTTCCAAGCCAAACCATTCTGCGATCTTGTATTTCTCTACTCTCATGGAAAAGCTGTAAACATCCCCATGGCCCATGTTAAACCTGGCACAGCAGCAGGTCTGCTGCCAGCAGTGTCTGCCTGGGATTGGGTCTGTGCTCCCAGCTATTCCATCCAGCCCCAGAAGGAACTGGAGCAGAGCCTGTTTGTTGGGCAAAAGTAGGGGAAAAAGTCATTGGCAAGGGTGAGATGAATTTCCCGGTGCCTGCAGCTGTGTAAACCTGAGCTTGGCACGGTCTGGGAGTAGATCCAAGGCTGGAGCACCTGGACCCAGCAAGTGGAAAATCCCTAAAACACAGGGTTTGGGTCAACAATCACCCAAATGGGAAACATGAACACCACTTGGGGTAAGGGCTACAGTGAGTGAGTGCCAGCCAGGGCAGGAAGGCACAGGGTTGCTGTGCTCAGGCTCGGGTCCCCACTGCAAAAAGGGGGCTGGAAGAAGGGAAGGATTTCAAAGGAGAGCCCCAATAGTGAGGAAAAAACACTTTCAGAGGAGTAAAGCTGAATTCAGTGTGTTACCCAAGAGAGGAGGGTCAGTCTCTGCCCACAACCGTCACCACCTGCCATGTCCAAGTCACCCCAGTCCTTTGTTCTTTTGGTAGGTGGCCTGGAGAGCACCTAGTAACTAAACCCCTCTGCTGAGACCCTGCAGGAGTTTGTACATCCAGGGCGGGTTTGACACAAGAGAAGGATCAGGGGAAGCTCCCTAGCACTGCCTGGGACACAGCCTTGTGCCGAGGGCACTGCAGAACTGAGACGCCTCTGAGATTAAATAACAGCTGAGCTGGGGTTTCACAGACCCACATTTTGGCTTTGGATGCTGCAGTTGGCACCAATCTGCCTAAATCCCGCTCCAAATCTCCGTGACTTCATTGTCTCACAGACAGCAGCTCCTTTGGATCCAGTGGGGACCTGAGCCCAGTGGTCAAAGCCACCCTGGCACCCAGGACACCTTGTGCATGTGGCATCAGCTCAGTTAAATCACAGCTACTGACATTTAGTCCTTCTGAACATGGAGGAGACAAGGGATAGGCTGGATCCCGCTGTCTTGTGTTCCCAGCCTGGATCAGGGGATGGGTGGCAGCCCTTAAACCTGGAGGTACCCAAGGTCATCTTACCCTGCCTGGAACATCTTACCCTGCTCACCCCACACCTCCTGCCTCTGAATTTGTGCTGTGCTAAACCTCCCCCACACTGCTGCTGCCCTTCAGCTGGGGATTGTCATCAGTGGGGCACACTTGGGTCATCCAAAATAGCCAAGCATTGCGTGGAGAAGGAAGCAGGGAAAGAGGACGGAGGAGTACAGTCAGGAGTAGCAGCAGGAAGAAAATGAGGAGGAGGAGAGATGTGGCTCTGGGGGAGCAGAGGGGAACACACCAGCTCGAGGCAGCTGTGAGGAGCCCGACAGCTGGAAGCCAAAAATAACCCTCAATGGTGAATCAATTTGCTCTGAGGAATGGGTGAGTTGGGGGAAGCAGCAACAAGGGGGAGAGGATGGGGCAGGAAAATCCACAGAGCAATGAATCACCTCCCCAAAAGGCCCCTTTTCCCGAAACAAGGCGGTGACGAAGCAGAAAACTGAGCAGAGACAGAAACAATCAATTAAGAGGCAAAGGGAAACTGACCCCTGATGAATAAATATGCAGAAGTGGCTGACCAAAAGGCAGGGAGTCGGTTGGTGGGTGGATAAATCACTAGTGAGAAAGTCATGGATGTGAGAGACACCTGGAGTGATGATCCATGGATGTGCCCACCAAGCAAAGGTGCTGCAGGGCTGCCATGGGGACATGGAGCACCTGGAGATGCTCCCTCTAGATTGGGGTGCCAGTGCCCCAGTGATGGGGGGACAAGGAGTTTCAGGCAAGCGAAGGTGGGCTGCAACTGTTGAGCAGAGGTGATGTTGGGCACTGCCACTGATGGGTGGTGAGTCCCATGGACCAGGATACAAAGCCCCTCAAGCTCCAGAACACATTTTTGGGGCATGGGATGAGATGTGCTTGGAGCATTACAGACAGCAGGCATCGGCATCATGGTTTGGATCATGGAACAACCTTGAGGATGGATAAAATATAACACAAAGTATGTTCAAAGGTCTTTGAGGAGCAATCTGGCTGTTATGGCTGTGAATATATAATAGACAATGATGGGAAGAGCCTAGAAAAATTGTGGAGAGAATCAGATTTCTTGAGGAAAGTTCTCTGTGCACAGATTTGGGATTAATAAAATATTTAGAGAGATGTCGCAGAGATTTCATCTTGCAGAAAACACAGATTTGTTATTAAGCCATGGCTGCTTTTGGCCACTGTAGGAGTGACCCTGTGTAGAGGAGCCAAAAGAACAATGAACCATGATTTGGAAATGAGCTTTGGGTGTTTATCAAAAAGGAAGGAATTTGGGAATGCTTTTTCCCAGCTGAGTGCTCCAGCCACTAGACTGGACTCCGGCTCTGTCCCTCCTTCATCCTCGCCCAGGTCCTCATGGCTGCTCCATGATGCTGCTGTAGGAAAAGGATGGTGGGCATGAATGGTTACAGGACTTTGGAGGTGGGTTCATGTTTTTGGGAAGGCGTCACACCTCCTACCGACTGCCCCCACCTCGTGCAGCTCCTCTCCAAATGAACATTTCCCTGTTCACCCTCCAGAGTGACAGGAGCATCCCAACATCGTGAGAGGCTGTCCTTGAACAGGCACAGGCAGAGGGCACGGATGGAGAAATGAAGATTATTCATGTGGACGCAGAATCTTCCATGTCAAACCCTACACAACTCAGTGGGGTTGGAGATGCTCCCACCCTCCCACCCGTGTGGCTTGCAGTGAGTGCTCCAAGCCCAAGGGCCACTTCCCTACAGGCCAAAGGGAAGGACAGTCATCCGTAGGGATGCAGGAGCTGTGCTGCAGCCTTCCCTCCTGCTGATGTGAGGCCACATTGTCACTAGAGGGAAGCAGAACCATGTACATCGGGCTGGCCTGGCACTGCTGGCATCTCCAGAGCTGCTGTGGCCAGGCAGCGTAGGGACAGTGAGCAGAGGAACCCATCCAGAGCACCTTTGAGATGGAGAAAGGGGTCACCTTCCTCACCTTGGGGTGGGCAGAGCTCCAGCGAAGGGTGGTGGGTGAAAGCCAAAGGGAAAGGGAGCAGCTGAAGTGATGCTGGGCCACATCAACGGGTTATTACTCTCCGGGGGCACACCTGGGTCCCGTGTCCCCTCTCTGCAGTGGGGAGCTGACACTGGGGGCTGAAGTGGAGTTCAAGGTCACACCATAACGTGGGATCATGGCCAGGACGGCAGACTGGGGACTTTGGGCACTGTTGTCTCTGCCGAGGGGATGGCATTGCTCCTGGGGACAGGGGGGACAGCGGGGACAGCTCATCACTCTGCCACCACCTTGTCTGGAACATCGCCCTCCTGAGGTGGGTGAACTGGAGGGACTGGGGGGTGAGGGCAAAGGTAGGGATGGCACAAGGTGGCAGGAAGGGGACAGGTCCCACACTGCCCTTGGAGGGATGCCCACGGTGTCTGTGCTCGGTGCTGCCGGTCTGTGCTCGCCGGGGAATGTTCAGGACGTGCTCATGGAAACCACACCACCCACGGAGGAGGCTGGTCTCCAAGCCAGCTGCTCTGGGGCATGCAGATTTTCTTCCTTATGAAGATGAGCAGCCAAAATAGTAATTTCCCCCTTCATCCCTGGAGATGATGAGGATTCCCCTTCTCTCCTTGTGCACTGGGCTTGGCTCCACTTACACCCCGAGCTCTCCTATGGGGCTGCCTTGGCCACAACCCACCTTCAGCCCATCCACATGTCTGGGGAAAACTTCCCCCAAGCATTTGTCAGCTGCAGATCAGGGTGATTTCCCGTCATATTTGGAAATAAATGCATCCTGTAAATTTCTCCTGAGAGGTTTTTGACACAGAGTCAACCTATTCACCAGCAGCTGCCAGTTTAGTTCCATAACAAATCTTGCTGCCAGAGCCCTGCCTGTGTCAGTACAAACCTCAATCATTGTGGTTCTCCCAGTGCAGGTCCTGGAGCTGGGAAATGCCAGGACTTGCTGCTTTGGCCAGCACGAGGCTTTATCTCTCTGCCAGCCTGACAGAATAGAGGAGGACTTGCTGATTTTCTCGATGCCATCTGTGCTGCAGAGAAATTTCAGGGCGTTTTGGTAACTCCACCATGCCAGTTGTGGAAAATTGCATTGGTCCAGGAGACAGGGCAGAAGGATTTATGTGGTGTCTCTGGGTTTCTTGGGGAAGGTGGGATGTCAGGAGAAGACTCAAGCTGACAATATCAGCTGAGGTAATCAGAAATGATGTTTCTCAGACAGTGGAAGGAGCTTTCCTCTGGTCCCAGCATGTCACACAGCAGCCTTTGCCCAGGGCTGTGTAAACCATGGGGCAGGAGCAGCTGCGGGTGCCACTTAAGGGCATCTCCATGGGGAGTCACCAGCAAGATCATTCCCATGCTGCCAGGTTAAAGACTTGATGGAAACCTTGCAACAACAGAAACCTTAATTCTGCCGTGCTGTGAAATCGTAGGATCACAGAGGGATTGGGAGAGACCTGAAAGTTCCAGTCAGTTCCAAGTAGTTCCAAGCCCCTTGCCGTGGGCAGGGACACCTTCCACTAGACCAGGTTGCCCATAAACAATTGTGGTTTGGGGTTTTATACCTCCAGATGTTCCTCTTGCTGGTTAATGTCAGAATTAGTGTTTGCTCAGCTCATTATTAGGTGCAAGGAATGAAGTGGAGCTGTTCAGTGCTGGATTTTTGTTGTTCTTGGGCTGATAGTCATGGTACCACAGGTGGAGGGAGCTGGGAAACAGCCCAAGGTGATAAATTTGCACCCAGACTTTCTGGTGGCACTTTCAAATGTGTGGCCAGAGCAGACACAGTTGGGAAAGCAGCCAAGCATGGAGGGGAAGGAGTATCACCAGGATAAAGGGGGTGATAGCAGCTTTAAAGCACCTAAAACATCATTACAACGACGAAATGCCTCCTACTAAATGCTATTTTGGCACCAGGAGATAAAATATTAGCTGGTGTTAGATCTTGAGCTCAACAGCTAAAAGTTGCTGCCAGCAGGAGTAATTTGGGTGAGGAAGGAGAGACATGCAGGCAAAATGGCTCACCCAGGAGGACAGAGAAGAGGCAAAAAAAATGTCTGCTGAATAAAACAGTGTTGTATTTTGTTTCTGAGAAGTGGAGGTCCCCGGAACTCTGAGGGGAATTGTTGGCCACAGGAGCAGCAGCAGGCCAGATGACAGGCACAAAAAAGGACGTGGTGTCACGGTGACCCGATGGCAACTGCGAAGTGAAGAACAAGAAGTGCTAATGAATGTCTTGTTTTTAAAAGGAACTTTCTTTTCTGCCCGTCGCTGAGAACTTCCTGCAGCAAAAACAAGTGCAGCTGCTTTCTTTTCTTTTCTTTTTTTTTTTTTTCTTTCAGATTTGCTCTTTGAGAACGAGCTGGTAAAAAACTGGTTCTACGTACTGACAAACTCCCGTGGCAAGGGCTGCTTCAGCCAGGCCCAAGTCACCAGCCAAACCAAACCCCTGAGGTCTAAACCAAGGCTTAGAAAGGCCAAACTGGTGCTTGGGGTTCCTACCACCCTGTGGAAATGAGTGCTATGCAATGCCATGAGTACAGACACCTCCAGCACCCCAGCCGGCTTCATGTCCCCCTGTGGATGGAGCTCTCAGTAAAGGTTAAACCAACCTTTAATTGGTCCTAAAAGCCAGGAAGACCCGCTTATCCACTGGCCATATCGCTGGCTACCTATTCCTACCAAGGCTGTGGGCCATGGATTGGGCCAGCAGAGTTGGTAGGGCCAACTTTTCCACTGGCTTGAGGTCAGGCTGGGGACAGAGCTCAGCATTTGGATGATAACACGCCCTCTGCACCCACAAGCTGTGCCTTGGGACTATTTCTCTGCTTCTGTGATGCCTCTGAAGCTGGTCCCCTGTGCCATTACACCAGGAATGATGAACCATCTGGAGGTGGTTCATTGAGAGGCTGGATCAGATGACCAACCTCAACCATTCTGTGACTTTAAGAGTCTCAGGTTCACTTATTGTCCCTTTCACTCCCGACATTGACTTGGGTTTTCCACTCATCTGCTGCAGTAACTCATCTTGTTTAGTTGACTCTTTTCTTCTTTCTTTTTTTTTCTTTTTTTCTTTTTTTTTTTTAATGAGGTTTCTGGGCTCCCATGAGAGAAAGAACTGAACATCCGTCTTCACATGTTGAGCTCACCTGTTTTGTTTCATTGCCGGGGCCCCAACCTACACAGCAGCTCTGAATTGAAGGGAACACACTTTAATCCAAGCCATGAAATGTAAATGAGGTTGATTTCACAGGCAGCTGTAAGAGCTGGATTCACGAATGGGGTTTTCTTGTCCTCTGCTCTTTGTCAGGACCCCTAGATCTTGTTCCTACCTTTGTCTCCTGTTACCCAGGGCTGATCAGGAGGATCTTGCAAGGGTAAGATCTCACCAATGTATATAAATATTTTAGAGGCAGGTGTCAAGAGGATGGTACAGAATTCTGCTCAGTGGTGCCCAACAACAGGAGGAGGAGCAATGACCATAAACTAAAACATAAGAAGTTCCACCTAAACCTGAGGAAGAACTTCTTTCCCTTGAGGGTGTCAGAGCACTGGAAGAGGCTGCTCAGGTTGGTCCTGGAGTCTCCCTCTCTGGAGACATTCAAAACCCACCTGTGAAACCTGCTCTAGGTGACCCTGCCTTGGCAGGGGGATTGGACTAGATGGTCTCCAGAGGTCCCTTCCAACCCTAATGATTCTGTAAGAAAATAGGAAAATTCAGCCAGGACTGTGCTGAAGGACCTAAGTAGCTCCACTGGGACTCCAAGTCTGCTCAGGTATCATTTTCACATGGGGGGAAGAGCGAGGAAAATCAGTTCAGCGGGTGATTTTTCAGGTGAAGAGCTGCAGTGGATGCTCTTCCATGGCCAAGTGCTGGTGTGTGTTGGTAACTGCAGTTACAGCCCTTTGGATTTGAACACAAACCACGTAGCCAGACAGAAACCTATAGACACATGTTATAGATGTGATTCCCATGGATGATCATGGATAACCAGCACCCCCAGGCATCCCTTGGTAGCTCCAGAGACCACTGTGGGGTCCAGAGGATGCCATGCTGAACAGCTCCAGCCTTCCTGGAGCAAAACTCAAGGGCAGGCATCCATCCAGCCCTTCTTCTCTTCCTTGGTCTCCAGAGGTCCCGTGTTTCTGGCCAGAGAGGTGTTTGGAGGGGAGATGTCTCTTTAGGATTTGCCAGTGGGCTTGGTTGGGGAGTTGTTGGAGGTGTTGCATGGGTTTGCCCATCACTGACACTGCTGCAGGAGGAAGCTGCTTCCAGGGAATGATGGAAAACAGCACTCAGCATGCCAGGTGTGCTGCAGGGCTAATTCTTGCCTGCCAGTTCATCTTCCATCTCCAGGAATTCCAGCTTTTTATCTGCTCCCAGTGGAGCTTCCCACAGTGCCTGCAGGGCTTCTCCCTCCCCACACCTCGATAAAATTGAGCACTGCTGCTTTCTCCCTGTGGCAGTGTCCCCTCAAAGGGACAGAATTGCACGGAGGATGCTTCCAAGAGTGATTATGGAGTTGAAGCAGCCTGACAAAGCACCTTCCTGGCCTCACCCCCCACCAAACAGGGCTGTACCCTGTCAGAGGTGGCCGGGCACGATGCCTGTGAGCTGCTCACTCAGTGCCAGCTCTGGGCAGATCAGAACCTCCAGCTGAGGCACTGTGCTGCTCCCACCCTCCAGCTGCACTGGGGCATCTTTATAAAAGGAGAAATTGCTGTTCTTTAGAAGCCAGGGGTAAGATATGCTTCTCTGACCTTCTCAACTTCTGCTTTTCACTTTTGCATGGTAAGCATCTTTGCTGGTGACCCCTTATGCTCCCAGTTCAGCACGCTCCCCGTGCATGACTAAAGCTCTTTCCAGCTCAGAAGACACAGGAAAGAAAACCTCCCTCCACTTCCCATCCGTGGCCAATATTTGCCCTTGGGAGCTGCACTGGCCACTGAATATCAACAAGAGTTCAAGTACTCAGAGTGAGAACCCTCCTGAGGCGATGCTGCAGGGACAGTGTGTTTGACAAATACTGTCAACCTGGAGTCACCCCCTTCCCCCGTGCACAAGGGAGGCTGCTGAGCCCACCCTGCTGTCACAGACGTGTGTCACAATGCTGAGTGAGCAGCTGCTTGTAGGACATCAGGCATGGCTTTGTGTTTTGCATGGAAGCATGTTCTTCCTTTTGGGGCAGGAAACCTTCGGGAAATTCTCCTGGGTGTTGAGTTGCAGCGTGGTGTCCTGTCAGTCAGCCAGTGACTCACCTCCCTCACAGCACTGTGATACCTGCAGGTGTGCAAAATATACAGAAATGTGTTAGTACATATTGTAGAGTCACAGAGTCACAGAATGGTTTGGGTTGGAAGGGACCCTAAAGGTCATCACATTCCAACCCCCCTGCCATGGGCAGGGACACCTTCCACTATCCCAGGCTGCTCCAAGTCCCATCCAACCTGGCTTGGACACTTCCAGGGATCCAGAGGCAGCCACAGTTTCTCTCAGCAATCTGTGTCAGGCTCTCTCCACCCTCACAGTAATTAATTTCTTCATAATATCCAATCTAAATCCACCCTCCTTCAGCTGAAGGCCATTTTCCCTTGTCCTGTCACTGTTTTCCTTGCAGAAAGTCCCTCTCCAACCTTCCTATAAGTCCCCCTGAGGTACTGGAAGGGACTTTAAGGTCTCTGCTATAAGATGATTTACACCCTCTGCCCTGCAAGTTATTTGCAACCATCCATTTCCCCCTGCTCTGACTAGAACCCTCCATACACAATGCTGTAGTTTCTCTTTCACACTTTCCAGCCCTTGCAGAGCTTTGGGGTTCCCTCCCTTCTGCTCCCCTGTGAGCCTTTGGTTTTCAAATCATATTCCAAACCTCCCCTCCATCATGGATTTTCTCATCCCTGCCCCAGGGAGCTTTAATCCCCATGGAGAGAGGAGACCCAGGACTGGAAGTGTCCAACAAGTGCTGCTGCCAATTCTTGCAGCCTCTCTGGGTTTGAATGCCAAATATTAGCAGGGGTGCACGAGTGTGGTTACACTCAATGGCTGTACAGTGTGTCCTACAACAGGATGTTGCCCTTTGCAGAGGTGGGATCATGGATAATTCAGGGAATTCATCCTACCATCCATGCCATCCTGCCTGGACACCCAAGGTGTGAGCTCGCCTTCATTCAAATCCATTCTTTTCACCATTGCCATTGTTCAATATTTTCAAGTGTAGGGAGGGAAATAAGTGTGACCCACATGAACCTCCTGAGCTATCCCATCCTGTGGGAAAGCTTTCTCTCCCAGTGCCTGGGTCTTTGGGATTCTGATCATCCACCTTTGTTTCCTCCTCCAAAACCTCCTTCCCCAAGGTCTTCCCTGTGGTTTTTGCACCACCTCTTTTGCTGCTTTGCTTCCTCAGAACACTGACAATGTGCAACCGCTTCCTGATCTTGTTCCCCGTTATTGTCCCAAAACCACAGCTGTCCTTCTTCCCCTTTCTTGCTCTTTCTGAACTTTTATCCTTTCCATTTCTCATTGCCCCTTTTCATTTAAACGAGTTTGATTTGAAACAAGCATTTGGGAAGGGGTCAGAAATGAATGCTCTGTGGTTAAAGGTCTTGATTTTGAGGGTCTGGTCTCTCTCCAGGGGAGGTGGAGCCCAAATCTGCTTATGCTGGCCCACCAAAGAAGGGCAGCCATGGTCTGCCTGTGGTCTTCATGAAGATGAAGGCTTTCTTCTGTGCTCCTCCCCAGTGCCACTGTGGGCTCATTACTGGGGGATGCTGAGTTGGGTTCAGGTGCAGATGACACAGGTGTCCAGATCCCAGGGCCTAAAGTCCCCCAGGTACCTTCTGTCTTGTGGCAGTCAGGAAATACCTACAAGTTTGGCTCTTGCATTGTGGCTCCCTTTTCAGGGTGACTGTAAGCATTGCCACTTCAACATGGAGCTGCTGAATTACTTGGTTTGACCTCTGACATCTCCCTAAAAACGACCAACCCGCTTTTGTTGGATCCCATTTATTTTCCTCTTGCCCTCTGCAATAACAAGAACCCACTGGAGCCCTCTGGGATAGATGGGTAGTTTACCCAGAAGCCTTCTCCTGAAGGCCTATGCTCCCTCCACTTGTGGATGCATCTTTTTTGGGTGTCCTAATCAAATTTTGATGACTCCTGAATTGGTGATTTAAAAGGAGAACTTTCACATGAGGCTTTCACATGAACTTTCACTTACCCACGAATGGGGTATCCTGCTCACCCACCGTGGATTACAGTCTTTGGTGTTCCCAGGAAAGAGAGGAGAAAGTGGCACCAAGGATTGGTGTCTCTGGAAGATCCAGACAGTCCAAAGACTGGATAAACTGCAAAAAGAAAGCTCTGACTCAGAACTCTCCTTCATTGCTGAGCATTCCCCAGGGGGCTCAGGGACAGCAAAAAGTGTCTCCATCACTGTTGGGAGGGATGCAACTGAGCTGAAGGACTTTGGGGAAGACTCGTCTTCACTTCCCACAACTAAAGACCAAATCTGCAGGGATGTGGTGGCAGCTGCAAAGACATTAAGCTGAAAGAATCTGACAGGGAGTAATCGTGCTCTTTTTAACATTTTGGAAGGATGTTGGTCAGAAGCAAATCAGATGTTTAATCAGGCAGTTGTTGGAGTCTTTCACACCTTCAGGGCACGTTTTCACTGGTCACTAATTCCCAGGGTAACTGAGCAAGATTCACTTCTATGACTTAGTGTTGGGAGGAAAACAGCTCCATAAAACTGCGTAAACTCAAGCACAGTCATAAGGTTAGAGATAGAGAAATTGTTGCCCAGAGAAGTTGTAGGTGCCCCATCCCTGGAAGTGTTCAAAGCCAGGCTGGACAGGGCTCTTGAGCCACCTGTTCCAGTAGAAGGTGCCCCTGCCCATGGCAGGGTGGTTAGAACATGACGGTCTTTAACGTCCCTTCCAACCCAAAGCATTCTTTGATTCTGTTTAGTAAGGATATGGTCTCCTCCACCAGCTGAGCTCCCAACAAAGGCACTGAACAGGACCTCAGGAGACTGTGTGGAAACCCATGTTCTTCCACTCTGGTGTGGACCACTAAGGGCAGTTCCCTGGGAGCACCTTCCATCACTTCCCACAAGTATCCCAATGGATTGTGTCAGCCTCTGGTCTCTCAAACAGTGCCTTTGTAAAGGAAACTCTGTGGAATGATCTGTGTCTCCCTTGCCCACAAGGTCTGTTACCAGCTCACAAGAGGAAACCAGACTGGTTTGGGAAAATCTGGTCTTGCCAAACCCCCTCTCTCCTGCTGCTTTACAGGTACTTGCAGAAAGGTGGTCTCAGTGCTTGTTCTGGAATGAAATGAAGTTCATCCTTCCAGTTTGTAGGTTCCAGGATCCGTGTTTCCCTCCCAACCCCTTATTTTTAAAGATAAGCATGACTTTGCCCCTTTTCTTCATGGGAAAGCATTTTCTTACCCTGCTCAAGTTCCCCAGACCAACCTCTAGTGAGTTTTATCAAGTATCTCAGAGGGCTCCCTGTGACCACGGCAAGGTGAAGGCATCTCCTGCTCCTGGGTACTTTCAGCTTTGTAGATGTCCTGGTCAACAACCTACTCTCTGCACTGAGCAGCACACCAGAGTTTCTTCTGATCATATGATGGTCAGAGCACCTAAAAGGGGATTTTCCATTGGCACGGATCAAGCCTGTGTTGTGTTTTGGCCTTTCTGATTTAGTCCCAGCGTGTTCAACACAAGGAGGCTCATCTCTTTGAAGCTGACCTAGTTTCTACTTTCTCTATGCCACCTCCTGATGCCGAGGTCAATGAAGACCTTGAGATTTACCTGGCCTATATTGATGCTTCTTTCCTTCACTTTTGAACTTGAGATCTCATTACTGCTTATTTTAATTTATATGGTGTATTTTTAATTTTGAATTGAGAAACGAGTCGAGCAGTCAGGCACATGTGTGTTCAGCACTGGCAAATCTGAATTTCAAAACTCTTGCAAAACACTTTTAAAGAACAGAAATACCAGTTAGTCATAAAATTATTCACTGAGGTAAAGAGCTGATTTTGCAACCTAAAATAAAGGGTCAATTTGTGTGTTATTTCCCGTGTAGCTTGTCTTGTGTAAAAAGTCTTTTCAGTTTTGTGGAGTTGTCCTGAATTGCAGGCTGTAGTATAGAAATGGCCTCAAGTTGTGCCTGGGGAGGTTTAAATTGGATATTAGCGAAAATTTAATCCCTGAAATGATTGTCAAGTGCTGGAATAGGCTGTCCAGGGCAGTGGTGGAGTCACCATCCCTGAAGGGATTTAAAAGCTGTGTGGATGTGGCACTTGGGGACATGGGCTAGTGGTGGCCTTGGCAGTGCTGGGTTGTTGGATGGACTCAATGATCTTAGAAGGTTTTTCCAACCTAAATAATTTTACGGTAAAATTGACCACCTCCTCTTTAATGTGCTGATGCACTGAACATTAAATCAACCTTTCAACAATCTCAGTAACAAACACATTTAGGATTTACAATCGGAACAAAACAATGACCCAGCAGGAAGGGCAGCCAGTTAGGTAAGGCAGGTAAGGATGCACTGACCAGGCATGTGGTGGAGTCTACAATAAATGAGTTTTCATGAGTACATGGGACAGGCAGCTGCCAGGAGTGCTGTGCTCTGGACTGAACCTTTCTGAGGGCTTGTGATGGACTTAATGTCCTTTCCAGGTGTATCTGCTGTGTCGTTTTGGACACTCCCAAGCTCCCGAGTATTTTATATCAGTCATATCGAGGTAGGGAGGCTTAGGCAAAGGATTTAGGAGTCTGCAATGGTCCTTCTGCAAGTCTCTGTCAAAACTGAGGTTAGAGCTGAGGAAACCCTGGCTTCCAGCCTGAATCCGGCGAGGTGTTTTTCACAAGAGCAGAGACAAGTCAAAGGATGACCAGGTCTGACACTTCTCATAGAGAATTTCCCCCATATTCACAGGTTCAGCGCACACCACCCTGCTTTTCAGGTGAAACCTGGTTGCAGTTCATCTCTTGCTGAACAGAGTGGCTTGGGTCAAAGATCAAGACCCTTTTTCTGCTCCAAGGTGAGGATCCCAGAGAGGTGCCTCGCTGGGGTCATGTCATTCCCCAGCCGAAACCGAGGTGCTGCAGCCTCAGCAGCTGCTGCCAACGTGGAAGTGTCGCAGCACTTCCTACGCGCGACCGCTGAGCACGGGCTGAGCACAACCCCCTTCCTGTGTCAGGGTTGTTGACACAGCTTTGCTTCTCCTTTCAAAAAAAAGCCCCAAAAATATCCCTGGTCCAGGGAAAGCCCCTTCACCAGCCAGACATCTCAGCGCTGTGCAGGCTCTTTTCCTTTTCTGTGTGTTGTCTTCGCAGTGCTCCGGATAGGATGGAGTGAGACACATATACCAAAAATAATTAGGATTTTTTTGGAAATAAAACCTGGTTGCCTTGTGTTTTGTTGCTGAGAGCCTGACAGCTTTTGGGATGGGAAGACGGGACTTTCAGGATGGAGTTTTTTCAGGCAACATAGTCGGGAAACAAAAAGTTCAGTTTTTAACACCTGGTATGTTTTGCCCTTGAACATGACCAGGTGGAAGGTAGACAAATAAATTCGCCATACTGGCTTATTACTTTTTCCTCTAGCTTATCAATAAAGTTATCTAAACCTATTGCAGCTAATTGACAAATATTAATTGCAATATTTGTAACACACTGAAATTTGTCTTCTACTGGAAAATCAGTCTGTGACTGGCACAGAACTCAATAAAGCTGTGAGTTTTTACCTGCCATTAGTAAATGTTATTTACTTATCTTCAGGAACAAATTGTTTCGGCAGGTCAATTTGTTTGGATGACTGAGAATAAATAACATGCAGCCTTTTAAAGGCTGCCTAGATATGCTGCCTGAATGGATGCTAAATGAAAATAATTTGCAGCACAAAGGGGTAGTTTGAGGAAATATATTTAAGTCTGTTCCTCTGTTTTCTGAATGTTTGAGTGATTTCCAAGAATAAAAATAACACTTCAATACACGGTACAACATGTGGAGAAAGAATCTCAGATGAGCAGACGACTTCATGCCATAAGCTCTGATAAAAGATGCCCAAAGAGCTGGAGGGCACCTGTGATCTTCAGGAGAGAGGAGCTTGGTAATGGAATAATCAGGCTGAGCAGTTGCCCCAGGTTACAATAAAAAGGAGTGTTCCCTCTTTTAATCCTGCAGA
Source organism: Sclerurus mexicanus (assembly GCA_013396755.1). NCBI lineage: Eukaryota > Metazoa > Chordata > Aves > Passeriformes > Furnariidae > Sclerurus > Sclerurus mexicanus. Next base: position 13,361 of record VWZF01006302.1, on the reverse strand, counting down.
AGAATGATGTTTGGAAAGGTTGATATTAAATAATTCCATGGATCTTAATGGCAGGTTTGTGCCACTAACCCCAACGTGCCTTCCAAATTATGCATCCATAGGGAATGGAGGGAGGGCTGGAGCACTCCTGCTGTGGAGTCAGGCTGAGAGAGCCTGGAGAAGGGAAGGCTCCAGGGAGACCACAGAGCCCCTTCCAGTGCCTAAAGCGGCTACAGAAGAGCTGGAGAGGGACTTTGGACTAAGGTCTGGAGGGACAGGAGAACAGGGAATGGCTTCCCACTGTCAGAAGGCAGGATTATATGGGATATTGGAATGAAATTCCTCCCTGTGGGAGTGGTGAGGCCTTGATGTTCCCTTGTTGCTCAAAGAAGTTGTGGCTGCTCCACCTCTGGAAGTGTCCAAGAACAGGTTGGACAGGGTTTGGAGCAACCTGGTCTAGTGGAAGGTGTCCCTGCCCATGGCAGGAGGGGGAATGAGATGAGCTTTAATGTCCTTTTCAACACAAGCCCATCTGTGATTCTCTGATTATAATATCCAGGAGCAAGTGTGAGAGTGGTATACAAAGAAAGGGTCACACTCTCAGCGTTGTGTTTCCTCCAGGATACCCTTCTGGGGCTGATCATAATAGCTCTGCATTTATAAGAAACTGTTGTTACCACCAAAAAAAAAAACACCAAAACCAGAAAAGCATTAACCGACGCATTTTGTGCTGATTTCTGTGATTTTGGTTTGTGGCTGGCTGAGAAACAAGAACCAGGACACAGAAACCAAGTGCTAAACCTGGTTATTTTCGACCTTCTATTGCTCCAGCCTTGCCCGCGTTGACCCGTATTTCGGTTTTATTTTGAATAACTCTCCAGATTTTGTATCCATAATGTCCATGGTTGCATATAAATGTGCCTTTTGACAGTTGAGGTTGGACTTGACTGTACCCTGACTCCATCCCCCACCCCTCTTGGAGGGGAAACCTCTGTATCACCCCCTCTAACCACAGAAAGGTGTCTTTTTAGAATCATAGAATCATTTAGGTTGGAAGAGATCATCAAGTTCAACCATGTCCAGCACTAAACCATGTCCACTGTTGCCAGACCTGCATGTCTTTTAAATCCTCCCAGGGATGGTGACTCCACCACTGCCCTGGGCAGCCCGTGCCAGGGCTTCACAAAACCTTCCCTGAAGACATTTTTCCTCATATCCAATCTAAACCTCCCCTGGTGCAATTTGAGGCCAATTCCTCTTGTCTCATCTCTTGTTACTTGGGAGAAGAAGACGCCTGAGCCTCCTTTTTTCTCCAGGCTCAACACCTCCAGCTCCCTCAGCTGCTCCTCATCAGACTTGTGCTCTCAATCCTTCACAGAGACTTTTAGTTTTTGCAGATAAAAGAATAGGAGACAGGTCAGTCTCCTCATTCATTGCTTCTGTGGGGTCAACATCCACACACTGAGCATGAGAGACACAGATTTGGCTCCTGCTGAACTTACACAGGCAGAACCAAGCAAACCCAAAAAGATCGTCATGGAAAGACTGAGGCTGGAAGGGAGCTCTGGAGACTCCAAACTTTCCCTTGCAGCAGATCTAGTATCAATTCAAGACCAGAATCCTCAAGATTGACTACATCCTTTGCTTTATAGTGTTTCCAAGGGTTCACATTGAAAAGCTTGATCGAGTCCATCTCTTTGCATTCAGTACCTCCACCTTGAGGTTGATGTGCTTCTGGTTTAGGGTTTCCCAATCCCAAACGATGCTGGTGCCATTTGCTCTTCATTTGTCCAGGCACAGCAGTCTATACTCAAGAGCTGGTGAAGTTGCCTTCTCGGCCTCAGAAAATATCCCTCACTGACAGCTGGGTGCTGGCAGTTGGTCCTTGATGGGAATATTGTGTTCTAGGGAAGTGCCTTCACCACCAAAGAGCCAGCAGAATTGAGGTCTGAGCTGGCCACATGCAGGTTTCTGCATTTCTCTGATGGGTTCCTGTCTGGTTTTGTTTGAGGGAAGTCTTGGTTCATCACTGAAGAATGTTCCCATTGTTATGGCTGATTTTCTCACCCTACTCAAGTTGCACCTGCAAATCCATCCAGCCTTCGTGTTCCCATTCCCCCCTCTCCTAACTTGGAAAGTCAGATGCTGCCCATACACAACACTTTCAAAACCACATCTGTACAGAAACCCACAAAACAAAGGAAATACTGAGTTTAGCTTACCACAGTTGATGACTCACTCTATCTTCCTGACATACTGCTGGAAATACCCATTTCAGACTTTCCCATTTGCTTGTTATGGACAGATGTACATTTTTACAAGAAACTTGTTCTCCGCATCAGATTCTGCATCTGTAACATCACAACACAGTATTTTCTCACACATCCTATTGGCAGTGGCCATGTTCCATGAAATGGTGTCTCGAGCAGAAAACCAAGCCACAAAGGAAGCATCATTGGTCCCCTTGGGTTGTCCTCAGTCATCTGAGGTCATCTCTTTGTGATGAAAGGGAAGTGTTGCAGGGTAAGGCCGCATCCCAAGGACAAGAGTCTGCCCAGAGGACGCATAAGTTGACTTTGGACTTGCTCTGTTGCACCCATGACCTGGCTCTTGGTCTAGCAGGAGATCTGACTCAGAGCGAGTCACCTGCACAAAGAGCTTTTGACTCCACTGCTCAGGTACCAGAATTTGCCTCGAGCCCATTACTGCTTTAGCATGAGCTCATCTGCACACCAGGTGATCTCTGGTACCAGCAGCTATTTGGGGACTGAGTAAGAGGGAGAGAGCTCTACTCTAACCCCAGCCAACCCAACCAAGAAGTAGGAGAAGTAATGTCTGGTCCTCACCCTCTGTTGTGTTCTCCAACCACATCAAACACCTGGATGTAAGAACAATTAGCACGGAATTGCATGAAGTGCATCCTTCCCTCCTCTTCTTGCTGTGCTGATTATTTATCTGTTGTTCTCTCACCTTCCACACGGGGAAGGTGCTGAGCACAGGAGGATAGGAAACTCCCCTGAAATTCCTGCTGGATTGACAGGTCAAGCTCATGACAANTGGTGCTCAGCTTCTATTCCAGATGTCACTTTTATGTAGCAGGGTTTGTTGATTTTAGATTTAGCCACCCTTAACATATTACACCTTGAAATAACCCTGGAAAACATTAAAGTGTCTTGGGCACTCAAAATGCAAAGGCTTTTATCACCTTCTCAAAAGTTTCTATCATAAGTATGTTCAGGAATCAATGAGCATGAGCACTGCACAAGATTTAGGAATGTTTACCAGAAATCTGGGTATTTCAAGAGTGGCAAGAAAGTCCTAAAAACACAAAATGACAAAAGACATAATTGCAAAGATAGTGAAGGGCCTAGAGGAGAAGCTGCGTGAGGAGTGGCTGAGGTCACTTGGCTTGTCAGCCTGGAAAAGAGGAGACTGAGGGGAGACCAATTGTGCTTTGCAGCTTCCTCACATAGGGCAGAGGAGGGGCAGGCACTGATCTCTTCTCTCCTGTGACCAGTGACAGGACCTGAGGCAAAGGCCTGAAACTGGGAAGTTTGTGTTGGATATTATCACACAGGGTGTGGTTGATCACTTGAAGAGGCTCCCCAGGGAAGTGGCCACAGCACCAAGTCTGTCTGAGTTCAAGAAGCGTTTGGACAACACTCTCAGGTACAGGGTGGGATTGTTGAGGTTGTCCTGTGCAGGGCCATGGGTTGAATTCAATGGTCCTCGTGGGTTCACTCAAACTCAGGATATTCTGTGATCCTAATATTACACAGAACAGGAATAAGGACTCTCCAGGCAGCTCCAGCATCTCCAAGGGCTTTCTCTTAAATCGCAACTTCAGTCTCTTAACACAAGGTCGTGTCTGTGTATCAGCAGGATCTGCCACCTGCCAGGATGCAGCATTGTCACCTCTCTCCTGGCCAGTGGCAGTGAGCACTGAATGAGTCAAGTCGACACATTCAGAGGTGAAGGGAAGATCAGTGTTGCCCACTGCAGAGAGCTGGCCCTTCCTGCCATGCCACATCCATGGGCTCCAGAGGATGCCAAGCCCACCAGAGATGACCCAAGGCACAGACCCTGATCACAAGGGCTCTTCTTCGTCACGAGCAACAAGGCTGTTCCTCTGAAGCCTGGTGTGACATATTTCTGCTTACAGTCAACAACCTCATTTCCATATGGAGTGAGCCAGCAGCCAAACTGGAAATCGTGTTGACGCAAGTGCTAATTACCCTCGGCATAACTAATGAGCAGCAGCAAAGCATGTATTTATTCTGGGCTCCAGAGCGGTGGAAGTGTGGCTCTCCCAGTGGGGTGGCTTTGTATGGCTTACAGAGGAACTGGATTTGTGCAGAGACCTTTGGATATAATCAGTCTCTCCTCATGGAGAGAGATGAGCTGATGGGGTCTCATCTAGTTGGTGTCTTTTCCCCAGAGGAGTTTGAACCCGGCTTCTGAAAGTGTGTCCTCCTCTTGGCTCTCTGAGGTACGTGCTGTGGGGTTTTTTGTGGCTTTGGGCTGTAGAGAGACTTAAGTGTATAATTCTCAGGACCAGAGAATTTGGCCATTTACGGTGGTGTTATAATTTTCCAGACTCCATCTGAGTGTGACAGGACAGGGCAGGGCAGGGGATGGAGAAGACGGGAGATGAATCTATGTAGGATCATAGAAATGCTGGTTGGCAACATCAGCTGGAGGACTCTAGTTCAACTTCCTGACTGAAGCAGAAGCACTGTCAGCTCTAGACTGGTTTGGCTGTGTTTTCGTCCAGCTAAGCCTTGAGTCACCTCTGCAATTCATCGTTTGTCATTTCCCAATAACCAGTGGCAGTGCTGTACTACCTGCCTAGAGGCATCTTTTATCCTGCTGTGCAGTCTGCACCTCCCAAGCCACTGTCTGTGGCTGCTGCCCTTTCTTATAGTACCTGACTCTACCATGAAGAGCTTGACTTTGTTGTCTTTGCCCTTTTGAGTAGCTGTAGGCAGTTGTTAAGCTGCCTTTCAGCCTCCCCTTTGCCAGACTCAGCAAACCTGAGATTTGTGCTCCCTGCCTCAGACCTCCTTGAGAGCACATCTCAGAGCAGCTTCAAACCAGCCAGGTCTCAACAGGATTTGGGAGCCTACACACATGGTGAAATCCTGGCCCTAATGTACAAATGTCTTTCAGGAAGATAAATCAAAGGAGGATTAATAAATTGGTTTTATTCATAAGTCAAGGTATTTAATACTCTTGAAAATATACCTGTATGAAACCACAGCATGGATCAGTTTCTGTACAGACCAACATGTTAATGAAATCAAAGTGCAGTTGTGAGTGTTGCTATATCTTGCAGTATAGCACATTTTGCAGTCAAACCTACTATCCTTTGAATTCCCTTGCTGGGAATGAGACCAGCAGTGGACTGCAGCAGTGCATCAGCTTGGTGCTGCTGCTTTCCTCCAGAAAAGCTTTGCACCTTCGTGAAGATGAGTGGCCAAGGTGAGCAAAGCCTGAAGAAGGGGGAATGGGCTGTGCTCCAAGAATGAAGGGATCTGATTTCCGTGCCACAGTGAACTGAGCTTCTTCCTGGGGATGTGGGAAAGGGCTCTGAAACCTGGAGGGGTGACCCCAGTGATGGTGTGGCTTGGCGTGCAATGCTTTTCCAAATATCTCCCAAAAACAGAGTCAGCAAGAGAGGGGGTGGATTTATTACACAAAGGTTTTAAGTATCTAAAAGTGAGAACTCTGTAACCAAGTTACCAGCTTTGACTGTCTTTATACACAAACTCATCTCTGGAATCACCTTTTTCTCTCCATTGACTACAAAGGGCAGGTTTGGAAATCTCAGTTTCAAATGCCTGAGTTAGGATGAACGGATCCCATAAACAGAGATTTTGGGAATGGGCATCTCTTATTATTTCTTCCTTTGCAGTATTTTTCCTTAAGATTATTTTAGGGTTTTCAGCAACTCCTTTTTCCCTTCTGCATCACTTCTTTTTCCGTCCACATTTTATCCCTTCTCCCAGTCTAACATCCTGCTTTTTCCTTGCTGCCATCTCTCCATCCATCAACACCCAATCCACAAAAGTACTGGGGTGTGTCTGTGCCAAGGGGTTTTGGTTATTGCCTAATCCTCCCCTGGAGACTCTGAGTTGCCACATGAGAATCAGAAAGTGAAAATAACGGACTGATTTTTGATCTCCAAAGCTGAAAGAAACTGAAAGAGTGAAATGAACCACAGGGAACCTGCCAGGTCTCCACTGGTGAGTGCTTGTAGCAGGGTGATGCTTCATCAGTGACAAGGGGAAGACCCCTCTGTCACCTAAGTGTTACCTGCTCTGCATGCACAGGGACTGTGGCACTTGGTCTGGTGGAGCTAATATAATCAGAAGGATCCAAATCCCACGCCAAGGTTTTCAGCTGAAGTCACAATATCGAAAAAACCCCTGTTGATCCTTGTGAAGCATAAATGGATTGAACATATTTATCTCCAAAATTCAAGGGTTGCCATAAGCCAGGAATTGGAATGTTCTGTGGAATGACTCAAGGAAAATACTTTAGAGTGGATAATGTGCATCCAGTGTCCTTGGTGGGATTTACTAACACAGTCAGTCTCTTATATCTTTACCTTTTCCTTGCATTTTTCTCCGTAAAAGTTATACTTGCTACCTGGCCCTGGACAAGAGTTGTGGTGTTCACATGAGACATGGGCCATGTTCCTTGAGGGGATGCTGTATGGCAGAGGTACTTTAGGATCCCTTCTGGGACACACGGGAGGGGCAGAAGAAGCAGCTGTTGTCTCTTCTGGGAACCTCAAATCTTTGGTCTGATCTGGGTCAGTGTTTTAACCATCACTCGAAGCTCACACTCATTCGAACACTTAGCTATCCACTTCCTTTTTCCATGGGGACTGAAGACTCAAGAGAAGGCTTTGGTGGCAACTCATTTATTTCAGCAGAATCACAGAATTGTTAGGTTGGAAAAGATCTCCAAGCGCATCGAGTCCAACCTTTGACCAATCACCTTGTCAACCAGACCAGAGCACTGGGTGCCACATCCAGGCAATAATGTAGAAACACGGCTCTTCTCTGGTCCAGAATCCCCTTTTCCAGTCCTGCACTCACAAGAGGCTTTTCCATTTTCCTGCAGTTGCTCAGCTGCCTCCCAGCTTGCCCTGCTTTGAGCACAAGGTTGCACTGCTGCCTTTAGCATCTGATACAAGCAAAACCAAGCTGTAAATCAGGAGAACATGCACATGGAGAAGCCAGACCTGAACCTTGGTACATTTTCCCTAGAAAAGTGCTGCAAGTCCTGCTTCTTTTCAAGCCTAAGATGGAAAGATTATCAGAAGTATTTCATCTGCATATCTCTGGGCTTCCAACTAGGAAAAGAGTGGGGGATCCAATAGGATTCTTTACAAGTTGAAGTAACAGAGGTTTGTCTTATGGAACAGACCACATGGGAGCTGGATCAATGGGCACCAGAGCTCACTGAACATCACTCACAGCACTTTTCCATGCAGGAATTGCACAGCTCTGGACAACACATGTTGTCACTGCCTACACTGACATGAGAGGCAGAGCAGTGCCAGCTGTTAAGCTTCAGACCACAATTTTTATTAAAGAAATCAGTGAAGTGGAAATCCACGAGCTCTTAGACTGCAGCAGTAGGATGAGAGGTTCATGGCTTCTTCTGGTTATTTCTGGTTATAACAATCAACGTGTTGTTCCAGCATTCCTGGACTTTTGGAAGTGGAGGAAAATGAGTCCAGTTTAGTTGTGAATAAATGAGCAGTGGGAACATTCCCCACCTCTGCCAGCTGTGTCCCATCAGCATAAAAATTACTCCAGGCCATGACCAGCTCTCTCCAAGCTGAGTGTCCTTCTGCATTTGCCTTCCAGGAGAGCAAGAGCCCTTCACTGAAATCCTTTTGTGATGCTATGGCTGCTGCTGCTGTAGGTCTGGATGCGCTGCCTCTGGCTGCCACACAGCAAGGTGGTGACATCCTTTCCAAGATCATATCCTCAGTTTTTCTACCAGGACACTCCCCCAGATAAAGCCCTGGAGCCAGAGAACCAGCCTGCATCTGCCAGTGCTACAACAGCAGTCATTACTGTGCCATCTTGTACAACAGGCATATTCCTGTGTACTCTGCTTACATCTACAAGGCTGGACCTTGCAAATGACCTAAAGAGTGGCTGGTTGAGCTCCAGGTGAGTGTCCTCTCCTACAGCATGTTAAACCCTTCAGCTGTTAAAAGATGAACTGCAGCATTTATCCAAACACTTGTATTTCCTCCCACCCCGCTACACACACCTGCAAATGGACCCACCGGATGGGATTCATCTCATCTTACTTCAAACACTGTCACCACAACACCTGTCCCCATGTATGGGGTTACAGAAGGCAAACACTGGTGTTCCAGGAGTGTGGTACAGCTGTAGCAGCCACACAGGGAATCAGAGAATGGGGGTGGGAGGATACAGGGACAACCCTGGGCAGATGTGGGGTGTGGAGAAGACAGTAGGAAAGGGAACAGATATGGCAGGGAAGATGTCTCACCAAAATCACCTTTCAAACCTAGGAGTGGAAAATGCTCCCTGTCTCATGTATCCACCCACTAAAGGCTGTAGACTGGATCACAAAGGTCACAAGTCAAAATGAGAACAATATGATTCTGAGCTTCTTTTTTTAAGGAAAAGCTCTTTTGTTTATCCAGGAGGGGGAATTTCTCTCAAATTCATTAATTTACATACACTGGTATGACAAAAAAATGTGTGCTTGACACTCAGAGACTTCTGCTCCAGGGAAACCCGCTCCATTACTCCCATTCCCAATACTAACAGGTTCTTTTCCTCTTTACCTGTCAAGCTGATGAGTTCAAATTATCACAAAACTATGGAAAAAGGATTGACACTCTTATATGAGTACTTTGGCAGCTCAGAGAAACTCAGCGAGAGCCAGGCTGTCCTCCAAGACTAGAAGAACCTGATGAGTGTGAACCAGGGCCATCTGAACCCAAATGGCCATCTTCATGACTACAGAAGCAGCAGGATGGCCACCTTCACCTTCACCAACATAGTGTCCCAGGATGAGAAACTCAGCAGAGGTTCCTGGAAGAATTACAGCAGCAAATGATGATCAGGAAGACCCAGGGCTGTGAGACCACCTATGTCATCGTGGGTGCCGTGCCTGGGAACATATTGGCAAGGAATAGGCCTGGGAATATTGCCAAGGCAGAGTTAATAAACCCATCTACATCTGATCGAGCTCCTGGTGTGAGCAGAATCCCAATGACATGGAAGCCTGGGTGGTCATTGCTGAGAATGACCTTAAAGATCATCAAGTTCCAACTCCCCTACCATGGGCAGGGACACTTTCCACTATCCCAGGTTGGTTAAAGTCCCATCCAACCTGGCTTTGAACATTTCCAGGGATGGAGCAACCTGTGCCAGGGCCTCCCCACCCTCACAGGGAAGAATTTCTTCCTAACATCTAATATAAACCTGCCCTCTCTCAGGGTGAGGCCATTCCCCATTGTCAATCCAGATTCTTGTCCAACATCCCTCTCCAGCTCTCTTGGAGTCCTTTTAGGCACTGGAAGGGGCTTAAAGTTGTCCCCAGAGCATCTTCTTCTCCAGCTGAACAGCCCCAGCTCTGTCAGCCTGTCTCCAGACCAGAGGTGCTCCATCCATCAGGGCATCTTCATGGCCTCCTCTGGACTCCACCCCAACAGGTTTGTGTCCTTGTCATGTTGTAGGTCCCAGAGCTGGAGGCAGCACTGCAGGTGGGGTCTCACAGAGCAGAGTAGAGGGGGACAAATGTCCTGTGCAGTGTCCATCCTGCTTCCTTCTCTGGTGTGTTTCCAGCTCTGTCCCTCAGAGTATCTCCTGCTCTGATAAAAGGGAGAAAGAGGTTGGCAGAACCTCCAGCTGCTTTGCTTTGCTGCCCATCCTGGCAGGGAGCTCTTAGGGACAAGTCCTTGCCCTGGCACTCTGGAGGGATCAGCTGAGTAATAACCCATGGACAAGGAAATGAGAGCTTCTCACTGAGGACAGAAGGACTTTGTCTTGATTTCCTTTTTCTCCATACCCAGATACAGATCTTAGTTCCTTTCTCTCCTCATAAGCTGTCCCTGGGAGTGTGCTGATGACTTGTACCTCACCTCCTTAGGAAGGCTGTGGGATTAGGGAAGCTCAGGTTGCCCACAGATGTTGTGGAGTCTCCATTGCTGGAGACCAGCCCAAACCTCACTACAACCATCTTTCAGGTAGTTGTAGAGTGCAACGTGGTCCCCCATAAACCTCCTCTTCTCTAGACTAAAATCTAATCCTAATATCTAATCTAAACCTGCGATTTGTCAGTTTAAAGCAGTTCTCCCTTGTCCTGTCACTGCAAGCCCACACCAAAAGTTTCTCTCCAGCTCTCTTGTACCACTTTCAGGTAGTGGAAGGGGCTCTAAGGTCTCCCCAGAGCCTTCTCACACTTAGGCTGGTAGCATGACCAATTGCTGTTACAAAGCACTTGCAATTAGGCAAGAGAAAATATGTAGCCTGACCGTACTAATTATATTCTGAGAGGCTGCAGAACAGCAGACTGTGAACATCTGGGTGCAGTCAGAGACAGGCTGGTTGATCTGATGCCACAAGAGATGTTCCGCTGTGAGCAATGGCACGTGTAGGTGCTGCTGCAGCTGGTGGGGAATGAGGAAATGGACAGGGAAGTCACCAGACCCAGTTACTGCTCCTGACATGTGATGCTGCAAGACAGTAAACCAGGGAAACATCCTGAGGAACTTGCAAATAGCAACTGGCTCCCCATTTCTGGGCAGGCATGAACAAATCTCCCCTGAGTAACAACAGAAAACCTTTCTTTTCTCTGGAATTCCCATTCTGTCAGAAGGGGCAGATTCATGACCAGGTATATATTGCAGTGGGACTCCTGAGGGATCAGCCAACTGTTTCTCCAGGGAGAAGAGGGAAGGAGCGGCTCAGCTGCCTGTTCTGAGACTGCTTCAAGGTAAGCTCTTGCTCCTTTCTCACCATTGACTCCAATAGTTCAAGTGTTTCCCTTTGCTTTGGAATCAATAGATCAGACAAAGTGCAGGCTGGAGTTGCTGAGCTCCAACATGTGCCCTCCAAGGAGAAGTGAGAGTTTATGCATGCACAGCATTTTGCAGCTCTAACATTTTGACTTAAGGAGGGCAAGGACAGAAAGACTGATTTGGGGAAGAAACTCAAGCCAAGTCACCTGGAAAATTCACACCAAACTGTTGAATAAGAAGGCAGGGGGAGCTTATTGAGTACCAAAACTCCACCCACGACCTTGCAAAAGACCTCTGGACAAACACAGTTGCTGGCTGCACTCCTTGACAAACTCACTCTAACCCCTGTTTGGGGAAACCTTACAACTCTTGCTTTCTGGGCATCCTATATAAACAGCCAGTCTCAGACGGCAGCAGAGGCATTTCAAATTCCCTGCCACTCTGGGGCTGCGAGCAGAGTCCTGAGCCGCTCTTTCCCACGGTAGGTTGGTTTCTGTCTGTCTGATATGAGGTTAGTTAGACATATTTTAAGCTCGTGGAGGGGGTGGTGTAAAAAGACTTTTGAGGAACTTCCATGCTTGATTTGGGGCACAGAATGGTCATGCTCTGCAGAGCACTGTAAAAAGCCATGTTCTCAGTTTCTGACCAGCTCACTGGTCACCAGGTGCCTGATCCAGGGCTGGCAGAGAGATAAAGGACCAGATGTCTTGAGTCAGAGCAAGGGTGTGTGCAGCTCAATATTCTACTGTGAGCTGAGAGCCAGGACCCCAAGCTGGACCACTTTGGGTTCCATATCAGACCTGAATGGAAGAGCTGCACACCCTGTGTGAACCTGGATGGGGGCAGGGACTTGCAGAAAGTGCAGCATCACTGTTATTTCCCTGCCAAATGCCCCATGAACTAAAGCCCAGCTCAGCATTGCAGGTGGCTGAGCAGAGTCCATGTCCAGCTGCAGGTCTCTGCTGTGGGAGGACCCTCAGAGCAGAAGGCAGCAAGAATGCCATGAAGATGAGTCAGGGGAGGTCTAGGTGAGATATCAAGAGTATGTTTTTCACCCAGAGAGTGATCAGGCACTGAACAGCCTCCCCAGGGCAGTGGTGACAGCACCAAGCCTGACAGAGTTCAAGAAGCATTTGCACAATACTCTCAGACACATGGTGGGATTGTTGGGGTGACTTGTGCAGGGCCAGGAGTTGGACCCGATGATCCTGATGGATCCCTTCCAACTCAGAATAATCCATGACTTTATGATTCCATGATTCTATGATAATACTCTTTATTAATAAAAGTGTGGCAGATTAAGGTACCAGGGTGGCTGCTGACAGTATCTGGCTGCAAAACTATATTCAAAGCAATACACTAGTTCAAAGCAATGTATAACAAGCTCAAATCCCCAACAAAATCTGGTTGGAGATAATCACTCAGCACCCACAGAGTATGGTTCTTACCCAATAGGTGTCCCTATGGGGGAGAAGACAGGTTCAGCCTGTCAACCAATCCCAGAAGTTATGATGGAGTCTTCTGTCACTTCTTCCCACTTTAAACTCACTTTTATACTATTTCTTTACATTTAGGTGGAGTTGGAGTGATTTTAGTCATTCATATTATCCAGTGGGGGGTGGTCATACCCCTGGAGTGGATATCTCAGTACAGTACCAGAGTTACCTTAGGATGGGGACACTTGTCAGTGCAAAAAGAGTGATTTTACCACAGTTGCTGATTCAACATCAGGACATCTTCCTCTGCCTCCCTTGGTTTTCAGCTGCTGTGCAGATTATCAGATAAAAAGTACCACTGAGTTCTCTCCTCTGCAAGGGTTTTGACAGAGCCTGGCCACGATGTCTCTGCTCTGCTCCACCCTCTGTTAAATCCCCTTAGACTGTGCTGTGTGTGGGAGGCCAGGGTAGCTGGCTGTGTTTCATCTAGGGAGTAGCAATCATATTTCCCCCTATAATTTCCATACCATTATCCCAGTCATCTTTCTACACACCATTAATGCCCTGCTGATTTTTCCATAACCAGGAGGACAGAAGTTACCCCCTCCTTGATCTCTCATAGTCGTCTCTTCAGACCAGTTCTCTCCAAGTTCAGTGTCCCTCTACGTTTGCCTTCCAGGAGAACAAGAGCCCTTCCCTTGGAATCCTCCTGCAATGCTGTGGCTGCTGCTGCTGCAGGTCTGGGTGAGCTGCCTCTGGCTGGGATACAGCGAGGTGGTGACATCCTTTGAAAGTTCATGTCCTCAGTTTTTCTTCCGGGAGGTCCCCCCAAATGATGCCCTGGAGCCAGAGAAGCCAGCCTGGATCTGCCAGAGGTACAAGAACCAGTATTTCTTTGCCACCTTGTACGACAGACAGGA
>VWZF01006301.1:264054-299002 GCA_013396755.1 Sclerurus mexicanus | reverse complement strand
ATTTAGCCTCTCACAATTATTTCATTTATGTATACATAAGGATTTATTTAGGCACTATTGTAAACCACATCAAAATCTGTAATGTCAGAAACTCATTCAGAACCCTGAGTTGAGCACATTTTGAGAAGACCATTAACCTTCTCCTTTTTATTTATATAAATCACAAGCCGGATGATAATCAAATCTGGATGGCAAAAAGGAAAGAAATGTGTTGAGATTTGAGTGGCTTTATCAATAAAATATCTAAATCTAAGCTAGGGAAAGAACAATTGAGATCTGCTTTGCTTTATAGCTATTCAAGAAAACTAGTGCTATNCTGCTTTGCTTTATAGCTATTCAAGAAAACTAGTGCTATTAAAAATGTGAAAGTACAACTTAGAAAATTGAAAGGGTTGAGCATCAAAGAAGCATTAAGACAATGTGGAGAAACACTAACAAGAACTTAGCACATACTATTTTTGTTCACTTCATCATTTAAAAGGTGAACCTGGTATCTTTATCACTAACACTTAAGAAGCTTTCCTTTTAAGCAATATAGTCATTTAGTAGAATAGTTCAATTATTCTCAATAGGCAGTAACAATAATTTTTTTCTCAAATTCACAAAGACCTTCACTAAAGTATTATAGAAAATTAGGAGTCTGAAATTTTCTCTCCATAAAGATCTAGGAGAGAATAAATTCCTTTGGCTAGTAAAGGCTTCCCTTTTTTCCCCATTTTTTTAATTTTGCTCACATAAAAAACAAAACCAGTGCTCCACTAAAAAATAGTTTTTAGGTAACTCCTACAAAAAAAAAATGGAAATAACAAAAACAACACTCAAAAAGGTTACTTTTTTCTTTGAAAACACATAACTTTTCATATATATTTCTCAAAACAAAACTATTAATCAGAACTACAAACCACATAACTCTCACAATAAAGCAAAAAAAATAATAAAGCCTCAGAGGCCTAAACAATACAAGGATCCTTCATCAAATTTTGCCTTTGCAAATGGTTGTGTCAGTAATAACTGCCTGGTCTGCCTTGAAAACGATTGCTAAAACTCAGCAGTAAAACACCTAGCCTTTTAAGACAAACTCTCACACTTTTAGAAGCCCTTCTAATTGTAAAATCTTTAAATTTTCTAACTATGAAGCTTCATTCAACTCTTTCATTTTTCAAAAGAAGAAGCAGTAGGATATGTAGTGAGACATCTAAATGCAATAAATTAGCAAATGCAGTACTGTTTGCCTTCAGCCTTCAATAAGTTCTTCCTTGTTCCTCATCAAAATGGGCTGTTCCTTTTTCAAACACCCTTTCCAGACTACCACTGGATTACATTAAAATGTTATCAAAATTTGCCAATATACGGTTCATAGTCCAATAGTAGCTCTGCAAGTATACAGAGTATTCCCTCTGTCCACCGTGCATTCAACTGGAGCATAGTAGCAATCAGAAAACTAAAAAGAACACTGAAGGCAGACAACTTGGATCACAACTTGTAGTACTTTCACATAAAAAGATATAGCAAAAACAGCTCAAGGTTCAAAGTTGACTTCCAGGACAGCGCTACCTTGTCATGCACATCCTGCAATAGATCACGGATAATCAGCTGCCTGTCCTCGGCCTGTATGAGATCCTGGGGGCAGGCAGTGAGGATGATTTCCACCAGTTGTCTCCACGATTCCAGAGCGTGCCTCTTAGCATGGAGGCACTGCAGCAGCTTGTTCCGCTCCACCACATACTGCAGGATAGTGTTGATCTCCTGAACACCCACGACAAAGAAACTGAGTTACAACATGCTAAAAGAAATAAATGGCAAAGACAGACTTCAAGATGACAATTTTATCTTTTAGTAATAGTCTTCAGAAAAAAAAAAGTTATGTCTTCAGCTTATTAGAAACAAGCCACTGCTGTTACTTTAACAAGATACTCCATTCCGGTTTTGAGCTGCCTTTCACAAGGCCTTTCATCATCAATGTCTCAATCTCACAGGTAAATTATTTTTCTAGCACTTGAAAATCGAAACAAAAAGAACTATGAAAAAATCTATTTGTGCCGTGTCTTCCCATTTAGTCTGAGTCATTTCTCCTTCATTCTTCACATGCATTTAGCCAATTTCAACAAAATCTGTAAGTGGCAGGAACCTCAGAAAATTAAGCTCCAAGTTCACTGAAACTACAACTGTGCAGAAGAAAGGATAAATAAATTGGCATCCCCTGAGAGAAAGACAAGATGAACTTGGCTGTAAGATGAACACACTGTACTTATCAAGAGCCAATCCTGACATGACTCTATACCGTACAGTGGGGGGGAGCTGCAATTGTTATCGGTAACAAGGAGGGAAAAGGTTAATGAAAAAAGGAAACAGACTCCAGGTCTGCTGTTCAGAGAGGAGTACAATAAGAAGTAGTTTACTTTATCAATCTTTTTTTTTTCTTCAGGAAGAACTAAGTCAAAATCAGGACTCAAACCCACAAACTTTCATAGTAAAGCTGACTGCTTGACAGGGTACGAAATTCACCAAGAGCAACAACAAACTAGTTAACTTTTCCTATACTTACCTCCATAAGTAAAGGTCTCTGGCCTATTGCTGCCATTCCTTGAAGGGCATTGACTTCTGCAACCAAAACTCTGTGAAGGTACTGAAATTACAACATTAAAAAAGAAACTTTAATGATGATGTGGTTTAACATGGCAGGTAGATAAACAACACACAGCCATTCATTCCCTGTCCCTCCCTGTCCCAGTGGGAGGAAGGAGAGAACTGGAGGAAGAAAAAGTAAAATTTCTGAGTTGAGATAAAGACAGTGTAACAGGACAGAAAAGGAAGGGATGGGGAGAGGAACAGAAGATTTAAAATATACCAAACAAGTGATGCACAATGCAATTGCTCAGCACCTGCCAATCGATGCCCAGCCTGTTCCCAAGAGTGGCCCTCAGCCAGCTTTCCCTCTAGATTATATACTGAGCACGCCATATGATATGGAATATCTCTTTGGCAAGTTTTGGGTCAGCTGTCCTGGCTGTGCCTCCTTCCAGCTTTGTGTGCCCCTGAGTACTCACTGGTGGGGTAGTGTGAGAAGCTGAAAAGTCCTTCTCTAATTGTAAACACTGCTTAGCAACATCTAAAGGATTGATGTGTTATCAACATTATTCTCACTCTAAATTCAAAATACAACACTATACCAGTCACTAGGAGGAAAATTAACTCCATTCCAGTGAAAACTAGGACAGGCGACAAAGGAGATGTATTTGTACCTCCTAAAAGTATTTAGGAAATAGCTACATAATGACAGATGCAACTGAAGAACTGAGATTCAAATAAGTTTTACTCATTTTTTAGGATCACAAATTTTTCGTAATTTATCATACACTTGTCAAGTATTCATCACAATGTGACACTATCTTAACTAAAGGGCTCGCAGAACTACTGCAGTACACAACTGTGTTGCACACATAACTGTGTACACACATGTAATACTAGATTGTTGTGTATTGGAGACCAAAGAAATACATAAGGTAGATGTCACATCACTTGGGTGTTCCAAGATGGGAAAAAGATTTCCTGAAAGCGTCTTAAACTGATGCATCTGTCTACTGCAAATGAAAAGTCACTGTGTGCAATGCAGAAGAAATAAACTAACCTAAACGGCTTGCATAAATTATGCACATATCTGAAAAAGATAGACTTTTTACGTGAAAGCAAATTTCAAAGTATTATTAATACACAGTTTTTAATTTTTTTTATTATTAAGATATAAATTTGCACAAGCAACTTGAAAACATAGACCACTGCACACCTTGACGTTGCAGACCACTTGTCCACGTGCATTCTTGTGCTCACAATTAGCAATGACTTGCTCAATCTGAGCTCGGTCAAAAAAATCCAGTTGTAAAGGCTCTGGAATGTCTTGACTGAAGTCAATTGAATCCAGGATACTTAAGATCTTCCTGCGTACTGGAAATGCAAATCAGTTCAAACTGTATTCAGAAGTATCAAGGGGAAAACAAAAAATTTACAAAAGGAGTCTAACTTACCTTTGTAAATCCAAATCCTAACATGTAAAGTTTAAAAAGGAAGCATTAAATCTTCAGAAAGGGTTCTCAATCTGTATAACTGGTTTAATAACATCTTCCAGAGCCTTAAATTCTTAACTCATATTATATTTTATTGTTGTCCTGTTATATATGCATGTGATTCACTACTTACAAATAGAAGACTCTAATTTTTTCTTCTAAACAAAACCAGGCTGGTTTTCAATGAGTCTTTTGTTGAGACTTAGAAACACCATAAGGAATCTGAACTTACCTACTTGGGATTTTTATTCTTTGCTGTGAAAATAGAGATATGTTCAGCCTTAGCCTTCCTGTTTCTACTGTTAGCAGTAAATTTACAGACTGCCACTCTTCCATTCCATCCTTCCATACATCAACACGGACTCTTTAACTGCCTTTATAGTTCAGTATTTTACCAACCATCTATATCAAGATTCTGTAACTCATTTTTTCCCCCACACTAGATAAAATTGTTTCACATACTGCTGCTGTTTAGAAAGTCTATTATTTTCTTTTTGAAAGCGTCCTTTCTGGAGGTGGCCCTTCCCCACCCCATTCAGGACCAGATAAACTTTACTGATAAATAATAACCAGTCATAATAGTTACCTTTGGAAGCAGTGTCAAAGTGGAGAAATCCACTGACTGATCGACTGTCATCTTCCATCCCTCCTTCACCATCAGCTGAAGGTAATGAAACATAATAAATAAATTACAAAAAAAAAATCTAAGTGAAAAATATGACCTACTTTATTAGTACTGAAACAGAACGTTGGAGAGAACAGACAGTGATAAACCTTTCATGTGAAAGGTCTTCTAATAAAAATACAGCCTTAAACTGTTAATAAAATGAAAATTTTACTTATCTCACAGAAGCTATCCAATTATCATAGAGATCAGACAGTACTAGAAATGCCTAAAAATAAATGTCACCCTCCAGTATGAATAATGCAGTTGGATGGACACTGTAAAATGAACAGGGTATCTAAACAGTTTCCCATACTCAGATCTCCACAAGGATAAAGAGTGTTCAGACAGATAAAAGTATGGGAAAACACCATACTGCAGTAGCCTGTTACGGTATCTTTAAATTAATCTATTTTCTTCATTTAAAGCGTTTTATTGCCACCTGGTTTTACTCTCTTGGTTCACTTTTACCCTGTACCGAAACTCTGAAATCTTGCCTTTTTATTTAACATTGCATTTTACGTCACATTAGGATGACATATCATTTTTGGGTATTATAATGTTAAAAAGCAAAACTGAACTGTAGCTAATAAGTTCTGTGAGAAAAGGTTGAAGACTTGCAACAGACAGACTGAGAAACATTGTCTAGAACTGTATACCAAGGAAGACCCTCCACCTTCTCTATACTGTAACAACTCTGAACTGCACCCCAAAATAAATTATCTTACAATTGCCACTACTTTTAATACTCCCCTCTCTTACCTCATAAACTATGTTTAATTTTTGTATCAGTGTATACATTGAGACATTTCAATAATGAAACACAGACAAAGCAGCAATGAACAAAAAAAATGCCCTGATTTCTTTCACTTTGGAGTCTACAACCACCATCATCTTTCTTTCCATCTCTCCAGCGGCAATTCCACACCTGACATTGCAAATTAACTGTTACAAGCTCACAAAGAAAAGAATTCAAATAAAGTCTCTCATACTTCCATTTCTCCAACCTATTCACCCTCACAATAAATTCCTTTTACCCAAGTATGGTTTCACAGGCATATCATCAAGCAGTAGGTGCAGCAGTCTCTGTGTGTGGGAGCGCTGGCGGTTCAGCGATGTCACTCGCATTTCTATAGCTGCAGTCTTCATTAGCCAGGACATTTGATTCAGTGTTGAAATCTCATGTTCTGGATAGGGATAAGGCAACAATTATTAAATTGAACATAAATAATACCACTTACTCCAAGGAACACATTTTTCATTTGAGAAAGCTTTTAGAAGATGTGATTATTTATTATCTTTTCGCCAATTGTTTGCAAGACAAATTAACTGAGGCAAAAGCCATTAAGATGTAGTAATTGTGAAAACAAATCATATACATATATGCAATTAAGTATATACACATACACAACAAACCTGGATACAGTCTATACTAACAGTACATTGTGGACAATGCAGTGCTTCTTGAGAAAATAGGGTCAGTTACAATTTCAGTGAAAATAATCAAACATTTACCCAAAGTGAACTGTAGTTTTAATCAAAAGTGAGAAGACTTCAACATAGGTCTCCTAGAGTCTTCATATTCTATAGTAATTTAATTTAGATTCCTAAATTACATAAGAATCACCTGTAGTGCTTTACATATGCTGGATACATGTACGCGAATACTAAGTTTACTATCATTGAACAAAGGACTAGTGGTAACGCATCTGATAAAGTGAATGAGTACATTTACTCATTTTAAGACACCTGAGAAATGTTGATTTGAAACATAAAATGCATCTATTAGCTTAAAACTATTCAAAGGAAGGGAAGATAGAGGTTACAATCATCAGCCTTCCTTTTCGATATTTTGTCTGTATCATAATCTGACAAAACTACAATGATAATTGCAGTATAGATTAGGATTTGCTTCTGAAGGTTTGATGCATTTCAAAGTTAACATTCTTTTACAAAAGTTCAGCACTAATAATCTGGACTTCCTAAGCAGGGAGAGTTCAATCTTTGCAGAATTTAAAGATTAGCAGAGCAGAGGTTACAATCAATTCAGTTTAATAACGCTACTTATGTTTCTTCTATCATTCCCAGGGGGTCAAAGAATGCATTGAATTTTAAGCATGCACAATCTTACAGTAGCATAAAAATTACCTTTGATAGAAAATGGCAAATACTGAAGCTGAGTGAATAAGAAATCCTGACTGGTCCTCAGATATCTCATAGTTGGACCTGAAGTGTCAGAGCATGCACACAACTGATAGATCACCTGACAATCAAAAATAGTAGATTCCCATTTATAGAACTGATTTTAAAAACAAACCAATGACCAAATCAAACTATGCATAACATTGTTTTACTGCTCAAAATAATATTACCAGTATTTACAATAAAGTTTTCCATCAGCTCACTCCAAAGTTGAACAGCTGTTGAATTATGACATTAAATGACTACCAGCATAAGATGATTACAATGGCTGTTTGTTCACAACATGCCACTAGATAAGCCTTTGTTCAGCACACTTAAAAATTAGTGTCTTTTTCAGTCTGCATGTTCAACAAGACAGGAAATGAAATAAATTTTTCCTCCCTTCTACAGAATTGCCTCTTGCTTTTATTAATGTTAAAAATCCTTTTTAGATTCCATGGATTTTCAACATGAAAAGTGTGTAACCATACGATTCTATGATTTAAGTCCAAACATCAGCTACCTCACAGACACGTCTAATTCATCCCCCTTCCCCATCTCACCCACTCCTACATACATACATTCTGTCACAGCCACAGAATAAAGCAGAGCATTTCACTGACTTTTTTGGGACTATGTTACTTGCTGTCAAACTGCAGTTCCAAAATGAAAAAAAAAAAAAACAAAAATTGGCATGTTGTCACAACAGATTCAAAGGCTGACCAAAAATACCTAGGACATTAGTTTTAAAAGCATACCCCAATTCCAAGTTTCTGACATGAGTGAAGATTCTTTGATTTCTGTGCTGCTACATGACTTTTTCCACACAGAAAAAGGGAGAATAGAAAGAGTTCAATGTTTATAAAAACCTAACATAGGCATTTTAAAAATGAAACTATTATCAGTCATCAACCATCTGCATTCACCAACCGAGAAGTAACTTCTTTTATTTAGAGCCTGCTTTGTATATGCCAACAGAACATACGCTGAATACCTGGTAACAGAGTTCTGCAAGATGAGGAGATTCCCGAACTGCTGTAGGTCCGTTCCTTGTTTCCGTACCCTTCTCCAGGATGTTCAAAATAGCATGAAGGCAAGTCCGTGGGCAACCCAAGACACCTTAAAGTAGAAAAATAACCTCTTAACATTCTTGATCTTACTTGCCTCCATAGCAAATATAGGTTAGTACACAGAATCACGGAACCTCAATTGTTCAGATACCTTGTGCTGCACTACACTGCTCCACAGAGCTGCAGCAAAAACATCTGGCCAAGTTTTATCTCCACTAATTAAAATCAAAGGAAAAAACACATTTCAGCAAAAATCTAATGAAAACATTTATAGGTAGTCTGTAGGTGAATCAATTTGAATTCTCACATTTAAACTTTAACTGAATACCCATTTGACAATTTCAAAGAACAGCTTTAAATTTCCTGTCTTATTTATAATTACAGCCATTATATGACTAATGCTCCTAAAGACACCTGACACTGCAACCAAGGAGAACAGGGAGAAGATTTTAATACTAAAGTCAAAATCCTGACTTTTTGCATTCTTCTTTTAGCCAATTAATTCTTTAATCGACCCAGTAAGATGTCCTGAAGCAGTAAAAGCATCAATAACCACAGTTTTTATGGGGAAAATCATCTCCTCTGTTGGAACATATATAATTTATGCTTTTGTAGGAAATTATTATCTTGAGGCACATATCTTATGGTCATTATTTCTTCACATTATTAACAAGATAATTCAAAAAGGTTGGCAAGGCCCTCTCATGCCTTTCTGACAAATTTCCCCATCGTTGACCTAATATACAATACCCTGTAAAATTGTGTGTGTGCGTATCAGTTACTTGTATTGTGTAACTACTGAATTTCAAAATATTCAGAGAAATAAAATTCAGGTCCTACCTACTCTTCACTTACAACTATGAAGAACTAAAAAATGCTGGGCCACAGCTTCCAGTACAAACCTCAAGTTAATGAGAAATATTCTTCTCTAAATAACTAAAATCAAATGATCAAGTGTTTGTTCAAACTTGTTTATATAAAACATGCTTTAAAACAGTCAAGGAAGAATCTCATACTTCAGACTGGATGAGACACCAGAACATTTCAACACCAAACTACTGCTTGAATATGGTATCACACTAGATTGTTTAGAACTTTATACAGTTGAGTCTTGAAAACTTCCAAACAAGAAGACTGCATGACCTCTTCTAGCCAGCCTGCTTCACTGTGTTCTGGGGAAGAAGCTTCTCCTACATCCCATCTGAATGTCTCTTGTTTCAATTTATGCCCACTGCCTCTCATCTTCCTGACCCACACCTCTGAAGAGTCTGGTTCTATCCCCTAATTACTGTTTTTGTAGGTATTCAATATGACTTCTGTTAGGTCGCCTCAAAGCCTTCTCTTTCTCAGGCTGAAAAAGTCCCATTCCCTCAGCTTCTCCTCACAGGCTGAGTAATCCAGCTCCCTTGACTGTCTCTGCTGGACTTGCTCAAGTTTATCAACATTTGTTTTGTACTGAATACAAATTAGAAACTGAGGAGGCGAACAAGACACATACTAACACACTATAATTCTCACCAATTCAAGAAACTTTAGAAATATTACTCCTATTGCTTTAAAGATCATATTCTCACATACTGATATAAATATATATTATGAATATATTAATATATTCTTAGTAGAATAAAAAAAAACCACGTTATAAAAGATTTTCCTCTAAGATGTTAAAAAACAAAACTGGTTTTTTTCCCTATAATTAAACAGGAGTTTGAGGAGGGACAGGACAAAAGTCAAGTAATATAACTAGTTCAAAGTGACAGTCTCCTATGTAGATTCCCATGTTGTCATATGTAGGTACTACTTAGATCACCAAATCAATTTTTTTTTTTAAACTGGTGACAAAACCATGCTGCATAAAATAACAAATAAATTCATGTTTCACTTCTAAATTATCATTTTCCCCTACAATTCTAATTTCAAGTCTGTTCCAAAAATCCAACTTAAACAAAGGATCTAATCCTGAAGTTTTTTAAATGCTGCATTTGAGTATCAATAGATCTTTTAATGTAACTTTTGAGAATTTGAACAAGGCCTTAATTCTTAAATTCAAGAGGAACTGCTTTCCCCCATCAATTTTCTAATAAATATTCTCAATATTGGTAACATAACTGATTAAATGGCAGATCAACTTCTCCTCTTCATACCTGGATCTTGTAGGTTTGTGGTGCTAACAGGTTTCTTTAGTTCATATCCCAAGAGATACAGAGCAAGGCTGGGAGGACTACACTCAAGAGAGGTGATAAGAAGATTCAGAATATGGATCCTTGTTTCATGATGGATTTGTGCCCGCTTCTTTTCAGGCTCCAGCTCTTGATTATGGGGCAGCGGGGGGGGCGGGAGGGGGAAGAGAGAAAAAACAGATGAGGTGAATACTGAAGTGAAGAAATCTATTTAACAAAATAATCCTCAGAGTCTTCAAGTTAAATACAAGAATGTTAAGGGATCAACTTATGTTAGTGCAGAGGGACACAAGAGCAAAATTCCAAATTACTATTAATACAGCTTTAAATAATACATCCAAAGCAATGTTAAATACTTGTCTTCTGGAAACAGACTGAGTTTGTAGTTTGCTCATCATACTGTAGACTATCTTAACAAGACATTGGTGCTTTTCATTCTGTTTCCTGACTTAAAAGCATTTTCTTCACCTCTTACATATATGTCATTCCACACAAAAGGAAATAGTTCAAGCCATTTTAAGAAGCCTTTTACATACCTTCATCTGGATTAATTAATTCTTCTGCATCTTCATTGTCTAAACATTCTACAAAACCAGCCATCAGCTTCTGGCTAATATTCTGGTTTTGGCAATGGAAAGATAGAATGAAGAGAATTTTAAGAGTATTAAAAGCAATACTTTTCATATGTTGACAGAAGTTCTAGACAAAAATTATAGAACCTGGTTAATAAGCAGGAGTTAAGAGTCACAGCTGTTCTAAGCATAGGTTAGCAATTAGCCACTGAAGAGGAAAAAAACCTCTACTATTGTTACATATGCTAAACTATCCTCACAGGTTGAAGACTATAAAGTTACAAAATAGTCTCCATATCTCAGAGAATATAGTCCTTTTCCTTCTTGCAAACATTCATGATTTTTGTTTCTTTAATTAATGAAATAATTGTTCTTCACAAGGCCACAGTAGACAACTTTTTAGCGGCAGGTAGATAAAAGACAAAATATAGTTTTAATGTAATTGATCTAGAGACCTATCCTTTAAAGTAACATGATGGAGCACTACTATTTCTCCATCACTTTCTCTTTCCAGATTCAAAGAAACAGACACTTACTTGATCATGTGTGAAATCACCAACTAGCTTTATCTGGATGTTGGAATTATCAGAAATACAGCACAAAATCTTGGCACTTTCAAAAGCCAGTTCAGGGTTGCTGTTTCCATGGTAAAGATACCTTCAAAAATACAAGATTATTGTAATGAAATTACTGAGAATTTTACTATTTCAAGATGGTAATGCACAGAGGAGAAATTAAACAACATTTAGAACTAAAACATTTAAAAATCAAATTACATGAGATAACACTAAAGCTACAAACAAAATTTCCCTCTATGTGAAATACTTAATGCTTCTCCATCAGGAGAGAGAAGTAGGCTGAGTAGGGATAATAACCTTTCCTGGATTTTTTACCATTCTTTTTATCAAAAATCTACATTAAACACTGCAAGGTAAGTTAAAACTCCTCACAGGCTTGCACAGGAGCCATGGAGAAAATACCTTCAGATCACACAGAAATGAGCATCACTGAAGACCAAAATGAGCTAAAGTCAGTAACTGCATGTATTCAAAATAGGCAGGATAAAAAAAATTAAAAGGATCTTAAAACGAACGTTTTTTAAAAACTATTTGTCAACTATTGTTACAGTAAAAAAGTAATATAAATGAAAGGTAAACCACATATACCATAAGAGTTCCATATTTTAATGCATTCCCTGTCAGAATATCATTGTTATTAAAAATTAAAAGTAACAGAAGATGTCACTGAGAATTGGAAATCCTGAAGTTTGACATTCAGATAGTAGCTTTATAAGTTTAATACAGTAACTAATGGACAATACCATAAAACATGGCAAATAGCAACCAAATGAAGCTTAACTTTCCCACTCTGTGACAACCCAAGTCTGGAGCAGAATGAAAACTATATGGGAGAGAATCACTGCACACCAGGCAGTCAGGAAGAAATGATGAGGGAGGGAGAAATTTGGAAAGCAAAGCTATAAATACAGATCCCAATCCTGCACTGGGCAGTTACAGGTCATACCACCTGTGAAGACATTTCCGCCCACCAAAAAAATAATTCATGAGGTGTTCTGTGTAAAGAAAAGCATTGGCTAGTAAAACTAATGAAAGGATTCAGAATCCAAACACTTCTGTGCCTCCAAAACTCCTACCTTCTTAGCGCTTTGTACATACCTAGCAATATTCACCACGTGATCTGCCTTTTTAGTGCGAGGATTGATTCCTTGAAGCAGCTGCTCCAGCGGTGTGACAATAAGGGAAAGGTGGCTCTCCCGCAACAGATCCATAAAAATATTCTCCTTCTGTAGGGTTAAGTTTAGAAGTGCAAGGCAATACTGTACAGCTTTCTCTAAATGCTTCTTCCCTGCAGTGCACAAAGAACATGAAATACAAAGAAGCCGCTAAACAGACTACATTCATAAGCCTCATTTATCAAGCCTTGCAACAAGAAAAAAACCTGACAGTTGATCACTAGTAGGAAAACTTCCCCCAAAACACAATTTTTACATACAAGAGAAACAACATCAAGTTACAGATATACAATGTCAGCTTTAAATTTTACTCATTACACATTTTAACTTCACATGAAAAATAAATTCTAGGCATATACCAGGAAACGGAGCATAAGTATCCAGCTGCTTAACCCCTTCTTCCAGCAAACTAAGGGAAAGTTCCAGCATTGGGGACTCATTCAATAGATGATACATCAAATTGAATCCAGGTGGTTTATATGCTATTATTTCTTCTCCTAAAGACAGAAGGGGTAAAAAGAAAAACAACCTTCTATTACAGAAACCTTCCATTACTCAAGTTAGCATAAGAAACAAAACCTAACAGTCCCTGTGGTTGTAAGCAACATCTAAATAGATTAAACACCTTGCATACAAAGTCTTCAGAGACTTTCTTTATCTAGAAGCCATTGAAGTAATTTTAGAAGTTTGGGAAGAGTTGTAATGGCAATTACCATTACTTTTCACTGTCTAATAGCACAATTTCAACTTTAACCAGCTAAGACTTCCCCCAAGTAGATATGACATTGGATTCAAATCAATGCTAGGACTTCATACCACACCAGAGCTACATTAAATGGTTTTGTAAAACAAAAAGGAAAGAGGAAGACGTTTACATCCCCCCAAACCTGCATGAAGACCCTCGATGAGGGGAAAAAGCAATTCCAGAAGTCAAAAAGAAGGTCCTCTGAACCCCTGATGCTCATAGAGACACTTGCATGTCTGTTGCAATTACTGGCCTAAAACTCAAAGATCTTCATGATATGAAATAAAAGGAAAAGACTAATGCTTCTGATTTATTTAGTCTCCTAGTAAACAACGGTGGATAAAAGGAGAATAGTATACTATTTTTTAGTATGTAAGTAAGAATGAGGGTACAGTTCCTTTTGGCATCAGCTTAAACAGTCCCTTTCTTCCATTTATTCTGTGTCTGTCAAACGCCAATTAACACGCCATGCCACTATGGAGCCACATACTGAATCCATTCAAAAATGGATCTAGTCAAAAGTAGATTGACCGATTTCTCCAGTATATGTAACCCACAAATAATCACACGACCTTGAAGAACTAGCTAAGGACAGGACTGAGCTAACAGAAATTTCCTGAGCCAATTATGCTACCAAGTACTGTTTGTCAAAGTATAAAGCACAGAGACCTCCCAGACTGAGGTGTGCTCACTGAAGAGGTATGTCTAAAGTTGTTTCCATTTCAGAAGTGGTTTTCACAGCTCTGTACTGCTACAAGCAAATCCACAGGCATCAGGATGGAATTCATGCTAAGTAACTTTGTATTAGGAGAAAAAAAAATCTGGAGCCCAAATAAGCCTTAAATTTCCAACTCATCTGCTTTGGCCTTTTGAAAAATAGTTGTCCAGAATTAAATTGCTTCAGGACATATTTCTATTGCACTGTCTGCTCTGAATAATTAATATATCAATAATATTAATATTAAAGGTATAGCAAATACGACACCTTTAAATTAACCCTATGAATAGCAGTGATTTAGATACAGACCAAAGAAATTCAGAGGAACAAGCCCAAAACCGAGGTGGTGTTTAAGTGTCAAATGTTGCTTTTCAACCAAATCAGAAATGAAAGAGACAGAAGTTACCCTCCTAGTAGAGACAGGGAAGTAGAAAACAGTGTACATGAAGCCCTACTGAATCAGCAACACAGAACCCAAT
Organism: Sclerurus mexicanus; assembly: GCA_013396755.1. Taxonomy (NCBI): domain Eukaryota; kingdom Metazoa; phylum Chordata; class Aves; order Passeriformes; family Furnariidae; genus Sclerurus; species Sclerurus mexicanus. The sequence goes on along the minus strand of VWZF01006301.1, from coordinate 284,579 downwards.
AGTATGTAGACAGTTTTTGAACATATTCCTAACTTAAAGTCTTGGTCTAGCTTTCCACCAGCTTACTTGTAATATTAAAAAAGAGGTAACAGAGCAAAAGAAGTTACAATTCCGCTTGTCAATGAACAAATGAACAAGTTAACCTTGTAACTCCACATATTGGTCCACAAAGTCTTCAAGCTGAGGTTCGTAGTCCCGCAGCAATTTGTAAAACACTTCCAGGACTACCTCAGCTACTTCCCACTGAAGAAAACAAAACAAAGAAAAAAATCATACACAGAATAAGATTGATACTGCAGCAACAAGACCAAGATGACAAAGAATACAACAGGCAGTTCAGTGATGTACTGGGTCAGACGTGTGGCTAGTATTTCAGAATTAGATAGTCATGACAGCACTTAACATCATGTCAAATAATTTGAAATGCCAAGCTTCCTTTCTGAAGTAAAATGGAACACTGAAACAGACTTATTACCTATTTTAGGCTCTACTGTACAATATAAATATTGGTATATTGAAACTATAAGCAACATGGAGCCTTTATTAGGTATACAGCTAAGAAGAGAGCATGAATAGCTAGCTTCCAGGATACAATTTAGCATGTGCTTCCATTCAGAAGTATCACAAAACAAAGCAAAATTCCTCAGTTCAGCAAGTCAGAAATATTTTCTGAAGTAACACTGAGAAAAGGACAAATCTGACTTGCAGATTTGGGCATGTGATGTTCAGAAGTCATTAGCCACTGAGTTGCAAAATCCTGTACAGCAGATAGAAATTTAGCAATATCAACTTTTTTTAAAGGATATTTTATACAGGTTCCTCTGAAGTACACCCTGATTACCCACGAGTTGGAAAATCATCCAGTTACACAATCAAAACACTATGAAGTACTCTAGGTTACTTTTGTTGCATCAAACTTGCTCAGCTCCTCAAACATCTAAGCCACATCAACACTGCCAAATAATTTTAAGTACATCCTAAGGAGAAAAATATTTCCAAACAAAAATTACTTTCTCAGCAGCTCTCCGGTAAGCTCTGGTGCGGAATCGGAGAAACACGGAATCCCTGAGGAACTGTAGATAGGGATCAAAGCCTGGGGGGCGGAGACCTGCTCCCAAGTTAGCCGGGAATGAACTCTCCACTAGAGTGCTGATGAGTCGACAGAAGGCACGCGTTAAAGGATATTCTTCACATCGGCACTCAATCTCGTTCAATTCAACCTTTCCAAGAGGACAGCAAAAACAGAAGGGCATTTTAGGGGGATGAAGAAACAAGTGACAGCAAATAATATAATAGTATCATCTATGAATTACTTTACAGTGAATTGACTTGGCAGCATTTTTGTCTACAGTACACCACAGGCAGAGCAAAAGCAGCAAAGCATCAGTACTGTTATTTCAGTTCAGCAATAGACTTTCATTCATTTCTGAGCTACTAGATGATACGCCTCGACACTTACATACTTCGCCTTTATGTACTGTTATTAAAAGCAAAGTGAGCTGTACCAAGGTATGACAAAAGTGCATCCAATTTAGGAAAATAGGAAACTCTTAGCAAGAAGTGCTCATGAGGAAATTGAGGGTTTAGATGCTGTTTTGTTACTAGTATGAAACTGCACTAGATGCAAAAATAGGTAAAGTTTTCCAGAAATTACAAGCAGGTCTGAAAGTAAGTTACAAACCAGTGAAACAACAGCGCCTATTAGAAAGGTTTCCCATGGACACACAGCAGGTGCAGCCTCTGAACCTCTTCTGAACTCATATGCAGATGATCAGAGATGCTGCCTGGGTACAGGGAAACTCTTACCTCAATACCAATTGCTTGTCTCTGGCCTGGACTTCTCACAGTTTGTAGTATCTTCAAAACAGAAAGAGTAATTAAAACAGACAATATATTTCACAAAATTAAAGTGCATCTCCATAATTTCTATTGAGTAAAAGCTACTAGTAAAAGAGGTTTTCTAAATCCTCTTAGAAAGTGAAAAAGTAAAAAGCCAAGATCTTTCTGTCTGAAAGGCTGGATTATGTTTTACACTTGTACGCTTACAGCTTTACATCCTTTCACATTAATTATTTTTTTTATATTGGCTTTGGTAAAGATATTTCCCTCATTATCTCTTACGACAGTATATTTTAAGGAATATCATAAATTAGGAAGAAAAACATGTCATTATTGTTGGAGTCTCTTACTAGCAATTAAAAATAAACCAGTGGTTGCAGTTCAAACTGTCTGTTAGGAAACCTCTATTTATGTAAAACAAGCACAGCCAATGAGATCTCTGAGGCATAAAACAATACTGTCATCTTCAAATCATTCCAAAGTATTAACTAGGTGAAAAAAATTATATTCAGCAATGGTCAAAAGAAAATTTAGGAGGAAATGCAATACTATTTTGAGTCCACTATTGGCAATTTCAACAAACTGGGATACTATAGTTCTAAGCACTGAAAATCCTAAAATACCTGCGTATATTCCAGGGATTGCCAAAGTGACGCAGCTATTTCAGGAGATCTTCCAAAAGCAGTAAGGGTTTCTAGTAGCTCTGCTTTCAAAATAGGAGGAATGCTGCACTGCAGAAGTCCCAGAATGACCACTACTGGTGTCCACTGAGGGTGCTCACAAAGAGCCAAGCGAGCATTCTCACTCTACGGAGGTCAAAAGAAAACAAAATTGCAGATTATTACTTTGAAGGTTATTCATGTCTTACAATCTCTAACTCACCGTTCAGTATCAAAAACTCTGCTTTGTACTTGAAAGTACATGAGACATCAGAAGAATGGCAGACAATTCCAAAGCCAGCCATTTTAATCAAACAAAAAACCCAATATAATGACTCACAAGTACTAAAATTGTGTCTATTCATAGAAAAAAATTGTGTGGATAATATAAGCTTCTTAAAACAACCCACTTTTATTTTTTTTTTTAGTAGACACACATTCATGGAATTAGTCTTCAAGTACTTAGACTTTTGACAGCTCCTTCAAGCACTGGTAGGGGGACTTTTATTAATACTTCTATTATGTATTTTCTCTATATTTCTATTTCTGTGGACTTAAACTGCATTTCAACATTTGCTAGGAACTTACATTAATTTGTTTAAGAACAGCACCATCACTCATGTAAGCTCATTAGAGACTCTGAGATGAACCACTGGACAGCAACAAGCCTCTAGCCTCATCAAGTGGTAATTCCCTGCACATTTAGAACAAATTCACTTCATCCCATATAATGATTTGATCGTGTCAGGAAATATTAGTTTTAAGAGTTCCCTCTTCCCCACACTTATCCAGCACTGACATTACGGTTCACACAGGATCACCCCATTACCACCACCACCAAGGATGATTTTTAAAAAGCCTAATTAGTTTCACTGATCTGTCTTGTGTTTCTGTCAGCAAAAATAAGGCTATCTCACTATATCACAGAACTTTTAGGCTGCAAATTCTGGTCGGTACTGAAAAGCTGAATTCTATACTATTCAGAATTACACAGACAATTCACAATACAAAATTATGCACTGCAGCTTTATTCTCTGGAATCTTCTTCCAGTCAATTCATGGCACATTTCACACTCTTGGTTTGGGGACATTTTAAATCATAACTCTGGAGGCAAGTTTCATAGTTGATCAGTTTCCCTGAAAAATTTCTACCATATCCTTTTGAATTCAATATTCTTTCACCTTTTCAAACTCACAAATAAATGCAAAGAACTTTCCTACTTCATAGTAATTTATTGTCAATATACCTCACTTCTGAAAGACATCTCCGCTGTCATCACCAGTGTCAATCAAGCAAGAAAAACAGTAAGACAAGCAACACAGGAAAAAGGGCCATCTCTTCCTGTTTCACCTGTCATACTTTTGGAGTTCACTAATTAAATTACAATAACTGCTAGCTAAATTTTCCCTACACACCTTTTTGGTTAAGGAGAACTTCACAGCTGAATGATGATGACTTGCAAGGCAAAAAAAGCATTAACAAAGAAAACCAAATAAAAGGTTACTTACCCAATTGACTATAACAGTGGTCAGCTGCAAAAACGCAATTAATCCATCCTGTTCTTTCTGTGTGATGCCTCGGAGAGGCAGATGACGATACTGGACACTGTCTGCACTTGGCAAGTCTTTCCTTAAGTGCTCATGATAAAGCATCAAAGAGTGGAAGAAATGTTCCCAGGAGACAGGACTGCCACCTGCTCCTTGGATGTTTTCCGCTAGAAAAATGACAAACGGGACAAAAACTGCTTTCTACTCTTTCACAGGGTGACAAGCAGGGTAGTTAAATTTAAAAGGAAAACTTTCTTACCTAAAGTAAAAAATAAAGCTCAAAGTAAAGCTATCATTTCCAATATTAGTCATTCAGGTTTGGGAATTTTTTGTTTATGTTTTCTCTAATTGAGACAGAAAGGTGCTAATATGAAAAACCAGCACAAATAAATTTTTCTGTTTTATGAATAGGGATCTTTGCTGCATTAATTGCATCTTCAAAGTAGGTTTGTTTTTTGTGGGGTTTTCTTGTTTGGTTGTTGGTTTTTTTTTAATTTGACCAATGCAAAATGAATGCAAAACAGGACTGACCAGCATCTCTTACTTTGAGTAAATGCTATTATATTACACATATCAAACAATTTAACAGAACAAAGCACTTCTGGAAAAAAGTCAGCTCAGGAAGGTTACATTGTATATTTTGTAAATATAACTAACTTTAAGACATTACTCACTTTTTGTTTTATGATAAGCAATATTGACATTCTGCATTTCTTACGGTGTTAAGACAGACTGTTTTTAAAAAACGCATTATTTCACTATGTGAATTGTTTGCTAAGGTGCTCAGCCATCTAATTATCTATATGGTGGTTTGGGTTTTTTTCCAGATTATGATTTCAAGGAAAGCCTTCTAATTCTGGCTTTGTACCAATTATGAAATGTTCAAAGTATGAAGCCACAATTCATCTGAAATGAGTCTGCGCTTTTCAAAAGCAAAGGAGTTGAGAAAGAGCTGAAGTGTCACTTTTCTTACCATGACTACTGCCATTGACTTTTAGCAAACTAAAGCAGTAATGAGCACACTGAGGCCCACTAGCCAGTCCCCGAAGCATTTTCAAGTATGGGATGTAAATCGTGGAAGGAAGTAGATCTCCCATTTGCCTAACAAACTTTGACAAGACAACCTAGAACAAATAAAGATCAGTGTTTAGGGGAAAAGAAAAAGGGAAATCTGAGTATTTTAGGAAAACATTAGGCAGCAAAAGTCAGAAAACAGATTCTAATGTAATCAGGGTGGGGTACACAGGCGGAATCACAACTCCAATAAAAAAAAGTTCCTTTGTATCTGGCCTATTCAGTCTCTCTGAAGATGAAAAAACTTGTTTCAAAGAGGATATATACAAAAACAATTCATGTGATTGCAAAGGATACGAACTCTCCATTTCTGTATTTCTAGTGATAAAATTCACTTCAGCTCACAAACATTCCACAGCAGTATTACTAACACATCTCACAGTGCAAGTGGTATCAGGAAAGAATTCACTATGCTTGTCATATACCTGCAGAGTAACTCACACAGTGTTTCCTTCCGGGATCATATTAGGGTGTTTGCAGATTACCCGTGGCCCTAACTTCAGTGGCCTGAATTCTCGGCTGTGTCAAATTTGTCTTGTACTAGGTTTTGCCTAACACTGCACGGTCCAAGAACCAATGAAGGTTGACAGGACCCCAGGTATCCAAAAGAGTTTTGAAATGCCTGCTTCATCTGTTTCCATTGTTCTTTCATTCTAATTTTACATTTTCTCTCTCTCATGGACTATAATCTTTGGACTTTAAATAATTAAAATTTCTTGTGGATTTTTACCCCCTAAAATACTACTAACTGCAGTTAATAAAGAAATTCTTTAACATTAAGGAACTTCTCAGTTACACAAAAGAGGTATGTAGAAGTCATCAGACAGAAAACACCAGAGCAGTATAAGAATTCATTTAGCAACTGCAACAAATCAGACCTAAACAACATTTTCAAAGAAGTTTGTTAGGACTCTTTCTTGTCAAGTTTATTGACAAGCAAAAGGAACCATTCCATGCAGAACTGGACACATGCACATAAGCCACCTCTTAGAGGCTCTCTCAATAAGAATACCAAAAACTTTTTTGCTTGGGGTTTTTTGTTACTTTAGTTTCAAGTTACTAATCACTCAAGAAACTCTAGATAACCTGGCGCTGAGGGGGTCGCTGATGGGCTACTCCAAGGTAGGACCCCATGATGGTGGATGTCTGCAACGGCTCCGAAGGACACCAGTATTCAAGAGCAAGTTCCAGATTAAAGGGGTCTTTCCTATACAATTCAGCAATCTAACAGAGAAAGAAAGATGTTACAAAAATATCAACTATATGAGGAAAAAACAAATACTTCAACAATAAGCACTGCTTATAGATTAGCTAAACACATCTGAGAGGCAAAGCATCCCACAGCTGGTGTTCTATTTTTCAAAACTCTCTGAAAAAGAGAGCTTCTAAATAACAGTATCAGAACAAGTGACAGTCAGAGATTCAGTATGCACCCATCAGCCAATAACTTTCTATCTAATTATTACAGATTGAATTGTACAGGGTCACCTCTCTTTAAATAACCATATGATACCTTTATATATTGAATTTACAAGTCAGCCAGTATCATGAATATAAATCTTATCTGTTATCTGAACATACAAATTTTTCAGAGTAAATTTTCATTTCTAGTTCTTCGTTTAAGTTAAATATATCTCTGAGCTGCCTAAGAAAGCATTTCACTACAAATGTTCCTGCAAATGTCCTATACCCTTTTCTTTGGAAAAGACAAGTAACATAAGTTTTTAAATTATTCATGAACAGAAAATATAAAATGCCCTGTTTAATATGCAAATCTTTTCTGATATGGGCTTTTTTGAAAGTGCAGTTAAGTAACCTTAATAACTAATACTTAAACAAATATAATTATTTTAATTTTCTTTCCATTTTGTTTCCATTTTCTATTATTTTATCAAAAATACTATAAAACAGAAAGATCTTTTTTTAAATGTACACTTGTGGTCAAAATTCTGTTGCAATTAGGGAATTTGTAATTTCACCAGCCTTGACGGGGTCACATTCCCTAGGCTACTCTACAGCAAATACCAAAATTCTCATTACAAATATATCAACATGAGAATTATTTAAACATTTTAATTATCAGTATCAATAGTGGGGTAAACTCCCTAAAACCTTCAAACATAAGAAATAATGCACTATTTACTTACTAAGCAAGAATTAAATGACATTAACATCAGAAGCCAAGGCAGGAAAATAATTCCTTTACATGGAAAGTTATAGAAAAGTATCTGTATTTAAGAAATACAACAACTCTAATCCGGAAAGGTAAAGATCCAGCACTGTATGGTATCATTCAGATAAACATTTTCAGATGAAAACTCAAAGTCACAATCACTACTTGCCACAGTAATTTAAAATAAAATAGGGCTTACTAAAAGCATTAAATGCTCCAGATCTCTCCGAAGGGAAATAGGTGGATCGTTACCCATCTGAATACTCATGTGGATCATGCGGGCATCTTCATCAGCACGGTTTCTCAGCTGTTTCACCTACAGCATTTACAAAGTGGAAAAAAAAACCCCACTGGGCTAAGAATGCAACAGAATAGAAATAACGGCATTGTCTATACGGCCTACTAAAAACTAAGAAAGCCAATGTACTTGCACATACATGACAAGAATATTCAATTTTATATTTTTTCAATTCACTCTCCCCCCAAGAGTTTGCAATTCAAAGATACATTCAACCAGCTTCTTACTGCCAAGGTCCTCAGTGCATAGCAAAAGCCCTGAACTTATACCATGAGAGTTTCTTCCTAACTGACTTTGCCAGATCTTCTGGTTTGGCCACAAAATGTGGATCCTTGTCCTCTTTTAAATTTAAAAGCTAGATGGGTTATGTTCAAAAAAAGAAAGTCAGACCATTATTCACAAGAAGTGAAAAGAAACACAAAACACTGCAAAACTATGATTTCTGTATATAGATGATGTGTGGACTGCACCTTTCTTCATCACTGGAAGCTACTTCTACTTACAGCTATTTCATGATTTGGAAAGTTCTGAACTGATATAATTACTTTGGACCCAGTCTGTCTCAACTAGAAGTATTCCCACATGTCAATAAAGACAACAGGAAAAAAAAAAAAAAGGAAGGACAAGAAGAACTGCAGCAATTTTAAAAAAAAATAGCTATTTCATCAGCATCCTAAACTTCTTTGTGTTGAAAAAGCTAATTACTAAACAAAAAACAGCTGACATTTAATTTTAAAGTCATAAAGCTTTTGACATGACACCCCACCAGAGGCTTACAGAAAGCAAACAGACATGAATGAAAAGTCAAGTTTTGTTAAATATTAAGGAGATGTTGAGAATCCAGAAACAGAAGTAAGCAACCACTTCAACACACCAAAAATAAAACATCATCATGGTCAATAGAGACTGGTTCATGGTCTATAAAATAACTTAATGTGCAAAATTGAACGAGCAGCAAAATAATTGTGTCTCTTCAAGAAAAAATAATTTTAAAATAATAATAAAAAGAAAAATATTTAAAACTAGAAAGAACTTTGGAAAAGGTTGGAGCAAACTACCTAATCAGCATACTAACTGAACAAGAACAAAATCGGTAAGTGAAATAATTACTTGAGGTACTAAAGCTAACTATGGACTTCTGCATGAATGTCATGCAATCAACCAAAAGATTTACCTAAATCAACACTGGCAAGCAGCATAAACGCTAAAACTATACAGAAGAATTAATTAAAATGCTGACTTAGAAATTTAAATAAAACTGAGAAAAGGTTATACAGGTATACATAACAACAAAAAGATCCTGCAAAACAGACACTTCTCTTTAGCCAAAATTTGAGATTCAGTAGAAATAGCTGAGGACATAAGCCAACCACTATGTAGCAGCACTTAAGACAAAAAATTGCCTTGCAGGCTCAATTGTCTCCTAACCACAACTCGTGAAACAACTTGTACTGGCCTCTCTTGAACTAAAATATAAGCAAATGGTCTGATTTTGGCTTATGTCCTGTATTACAAATTCCTACTTGTAATGAAAATCTCTCTTCGTCTTCAGGCATTAGCTACAATCAACAGCAAATCTGAGCCAGAGCAAAAAAAGAAAAAAAAAAAAAGGAAAATAAGTACTCTTCCCAGAGATAAAGAATCTAGTTGTATAATGCAATGAAGAGGAGATGTACCACAAATCGAGCAACAGCCTTGGGATTTTCAAGCAGTTCTGTGGATACAGGAGGCTGGGTCACATCTGTTCTAAATCTAATATGGCAGAAATCTCAGCTAGGGTCAGTCTCCAGCTCTTCTACTTTCATTCAAAAATCTACCTTATACTTCTTTCATGAAAACTGGTATCGTTACAGGGAGACACTTCATCTTTCGTAAAGCAACACTAACCAACAAAGAACTGCCTCAAAAGAAGTTCCCAGCTCCACACCTGTATCCACCTGATTGTTTAAGGAAATTTCACATAATACACCTCAAATATACCCCATATAATCAAAAGATCCCTAACGGCTACTGTGTCTGTATTACAAAAAACACCTTTGTGTGCAGCCTTCAAAGGATGTCCAAGGCCTGTTAATATGCCAAGTGTTGCATGCAGGCCGCCACTGCAGCAGAAAGATAGCTGTAATTTATCAATATAAACCTGTTGGAACTGACATCATCCTTGTTTCATGGATATTCTGTGGGTTTAAAATAAAACAACATGCAACACAGAGAGATTATAAATAAACTATGATTAAACTTAAAGCTGTCTACAACATATTCCTATATGCCCTCAAAAATTCTTGAGGCTCAAATATTTTTCCTGCCAATATTGGTCACATTCTGTGAGGTTACAATGAAAAAAATCTGGTTTAAAAATGTTCCTTTTTGCACTTTTAAAGAAGTAATTATTTGGCAACTCCACAGCTCAACATAATGAAGGCCACAAAATAAAGCCTCCATCAATTAAAGTGCTTTCACAGAATTTTGATTTTCCATGTCTAATTACAGGATCTTGCACAAATCAAACTGTTATAATTGCTTCAAACTTTTTTTTAAACTTTTTTTCTGCTGTTCTACTGAAAACGGTTGTTTATTTTACCAGAATCCCTTCCCTTAAGTATGAAAAAGGCCATTAGTAAAAGAATAAATTACAAATGAGAGACAAAACCCCAAAGTTAACGTAGGTTACACTGTCTATATCAAAAGAAAAAAATCAACAAAAAAATCAATATCCACATGCATAGCCATCAATTTCCACATTCATTTAAATTTCAATCACATAAAACAAAACCAATACCACTACAAAAGCTTGTTTTGCAAATCTCACCACGCTGAAGTGTTTTAAAATTCACATTCGACTTCAGTATGGAAAACAAATCCCAAATATTATGACTTCTATAAAGCGAACAAGTTTTCTGAACTGCAGGACCTCATGCTGAGGGTCATGTCTGAATCTCTATGTTACCTGTCCAAATGTTAGAAATACAGAAAAGATACCCATATTTCTCAATAACTGCTATTCACACAAACAACTTACTTTCATTGGCATGAGTGCAAGGAAGTCTGTGACAAGGTTATGAATTTTGCGAATGTAAAATTCCTCTTGGTAGAAATTTTCAGACCCCACAACAGATTCAGTCAGGAACAGGAAGACATAATCAGCAATGGCTAGCTCTGCCATTGCCTCATCTGCCTCAGTGAATTCTGCAAGAGCTGGGCCACAAAGTTCACAAGAGGAGAAAAAATTAGTAACAATAATCTGTTACCAAGCAAAACATATTTCAGGATATTCAGCTGACATGCAAATGTACATGCTTCTATCAACTATGTTTTTTAATACCATACACAAAAAGACTAGACTGGAAAAAGACAAATTAATGGCAGGTGATGACCTCAACTTTCTGCTTTAATAAGTGTTGAAGTGCATAACCCATTTAACCAAAAAAAATTTATGACAGTGAACCAAGAATCACAAACCAACCTTAATTAGGCATTAAATTACAATGTTTGCATTTTCTTTAATAGATATCCTGAAGAAGACTCAATTTTGACCTAGTAGGAAGTCTGGAAAGCTCATGAAGTTCAGAGAAGAAAAAAGAAAATTATAAATAGATTCATCTTCTCAAGATACCGAGGTTTAACACTTACAGATGTAAAAAATCAAAATCAGAAATCTATTCTTAATTCAAGCGCTCAAATTATACTAAAACTGAAAATGCAATCTTTCAATTTTCCAGAACATTAAAATCTCTTTCACTTCAATGAAGCATTATGCAATATTACTGTCTAATAACTAATTACCTCTAAATCTGTGTACATTTCAGAGCAATTCAATTCTTGACAACTGAACTCACATACTGAGAAAGTTTAAAGAAATGTCAATGGTAATTTTTTCATAAAGGTAAATATTAACACTTCAAAAAGGTAATAGATACTTTGACTTACACCACTTGCAAGCTGAATACTAATGTGCAGGAACTGCACTTTGGGGGTAATTTACCTGTCACATCAGATAATTGGGATATTCCTCGCAATGTCAGCGCCCAGGCTAATCTAACAGTAGCTTGCAGGCCTGGTAATTTCCAAGGCTGTGACTCCTGAAGACGAGCGTGTATCGTTGCTATGTACTGTCTTTCTGCTAGCAGAGGGAGCCGGTGCATCAAATCTTGAAGAACAACAAAAACAAACACAAAACCAATACCCGGTAAATGAATTTGAAAACAAACATTTAAAACCCTATCAATTTGTTACCAATCAATAAAAAACTTTTTTAAATAACAATTTACCCATCTGTACAATGTAACCCCTAGGAAATCTACCAGCATTACCTTCACGATCTTCTGCACCTTGTTCCAGAAAGCTGACATCAAAGCAGTAAAGGAGAGCCATGAGAAGAGACAAGTTCACACCATCCAATGAGCCATCAGCTTCCACTGTTACCTTCTCCAGGTAACTTATGAGGATGAGAGTGTCATCCTTGGTCAGTGGTGACTGACAGGTCCAGACAAACAGACTTTCAGCCAAGGACTGTCGGCATTCTTTAATAAGGTCAGAAACCTTTAGAAGAAAACCAAACAAACCAACAGTGAATATAGATATTCTGGTAGCATGTTCAAATTTGTCCACCTCAGTCAATCACAATGTCAGCAGCTACAGAAAAAATAAGGCCTGATCCAGCATGTGGAAGCGACAGCAAAACAGAAAGGCAGGAAGCAATCTGGATCCCACACTCATATTGTACAACCCGTGGAGTAGTTACTGTGTTCTCTCAGACAGTAACAGACCTTGCAAAGGTAGAGAACTCTTTATAGTCTAACTGCATTCTGATCTGTTCAGTCATACAGCAAAATACTCACACTCTGTGATTATTTACCTCTTTCCGATGTTTCTCACTGCCCAGTCCTCGCTCTCTCTGGAGTTTATCAAACTCATTGTTCAAATCAATCTGAGACACAAGTGTAAGGATCTTCTGAGTCAAACCCTGCTCCATTAAGTCATCTGTAAAGCGTGTTGTCATGGAAATTAACTCCTGACTATAAAAGAAAGAATATAAATTTAACAATTAATCATACTTTCCCAGTGACAAAGGAAGTTAAAATAATGAATCCAATCAAACATATTTGATGACAAAAGATGTACAAAAAAATTATATCCAGAAAGTGAAGATGTGCATCACTAAACAGTAAGCAGTGCCCTCTCAAAACATGGTGCTGAATGGATACAATCTTTAGGTAACTGTAGGTTCAAGAACATGGAATATGAAAATACAACAGGGATCAGCTAATTAAGATTTCTACTAGAAGCTAAAAGTACTGTGCATAAGATGCACACAACTCACAAGCTCACAGACTCTTTCATGCACTTGTCCAGATACTAAACTCTCTTAAAGTAGTGGAACTAGTTCTAATGTAATCATTTATGTTATGCTGCAAAATTTATATTTACAGTAGAAGACATCTTTTCATCTTTCTGTAGTCAACCAATCACTGTGCACTGGAAGCAAGCAGAGTGTACTGCTTTCTTTTTCAGGGTGAAAAACACTAGCATAATGTTCACCACTGGACAATGCATTCCTTTAAATAAAGGCAGGAGCCCAGTTCTCTGGTTTTGCAGTACACAAGAAATCAGAACATTACAAGGTGCTCAAATATTGAGTAATCCTCACTAGTTAGAGCAACATCAATTGGGAGGGTGTCTGAAACAAAACACTGCCAAAAGGTGAAGCAGCATGAAAAAACTGAAAGTAAAACAGATATCTCTATAAGCCAATAAAAATACATGCAAGAAAATTTAATATTATGTTTAAAAGAAGAACGTGAAAGCAGCAGCATCAGGTTATGAGAAACAAAAAAATTTGAGAATATACATATCCCCTTTACTCTAATTAGTCCTAAAAGCACTCAAAACAAAGAGCTTTGATCAGCTCATCACCCTAATACAGACCTGAGTTCCAATGTCCAGGTCTTGCCTTGGCGTGACTGGATGAGGGTTCGTAGTGAATTGGCAATGCATCTTTTCCCATCCCAGTACAACAGAACTGCCACTAGACCTCTTGTGAGGCCAGGAAAATGAGGTTGCTGATGTTCTCCTAGGGAAAGAAAAATGCACAGAATAGTCAATAAAAGCTGAACTTACACACTTTGTTAACATCTCTGTATCTTTGTATTTTTAACTAAAATACAAATATAGCATTCAAAGTAACTGTCTTTATTCACTATCACTTTGATTTGTTTTTAGACACTTTAATCACAGATATTTTGGGTGCTATTATTAAAATTAATATTCAACAATTAAAACATCCAAAAATTATTAAAAATGTGCAAGGCCAGACACATCCTAATCCAAATGGTATTTGCAACTGATATGTACCCATCTTAATAATCAATTCAAGCTGATTATCATCAAAATATCTTCTTATTCAAAATTAAATTTTCTCTCTGAATTTACTTCAAAAATTCAAGTTCAAAATAAAAAGCAGCTGACTTGAACATGGCTTTCTAAAGCTGACAAATTTGCAAGCTGCTTCTTTAATGATTTTAAGTTAAATGGTGAACAGTAGCTAGTAATGATAACTAACAATTACATCTTAATAACTCTACAATCAATCTTCTACATACATGGAACGCCACTCTCCAGAATACTTCTCTTACTAATCAGTTACTAGATTATGATCCAAATAGAGTCACATATCAATGTATAACTAATACATAGATTGAAGAACCAATATCTGTGACAGGGCTTTATGAAAAAAACCTCTCAAACAAGTATTTTAAATTATGTTTAAATTCAATGACAGAGAAAGCAAATCATAAAATCTCTTAAAAATATTCCTTCTTATGCAAGAGTTGTGTGTATGAACATTAAGGTTTAGAACACTTATCATATTACATTACAGTGAGAGTAGATTTCTTTTTAAGAACGTTCTACGCTAGGAAAGGCCTTCACTGAATCACGCATTCACGTTAAGCATACACTTAAATAAGAAGGCCCTATTTTAGCTGTATTTTTCCAGCTCTTAAATATCTTTCCTTCTCACCAGCTAGAAGGAGTTCAACAGCTGCCAACTCTCCAATATCAAAGAGGTCACTGAGGATAAAGGCTTCTCTGATGAGTTGCTCTGGCAAGAGCCTAGTTCCCTGCTGACCCTGGATAGCAACTCCTTCTGTACTTGCTTTCTGAATTTTCTCATGCTGCTGAACATTCTTTGGCTGCAAGAGAAACAAGCATCGGAAGTTATTCAAAATGGCAAGATCAAATACTGAATAAAGATTTACACATTAATCCTTCCTCACAAATACTGTTCTGACAGGTTAGGTTGTGACCATAAAAAACAAAGGCAGTGTTTTTAAACACAGAGATAGTAAAGGCATCCTAAAAATGCTTTACACTTGCTCAGCAGTAGTCTCTTTGTGGGAACGTACCAAAAATAATCTTATACAATCTGCTGATTCTTATTTTACTCAGAATAGTGGAGACTGAAAGTAAACTTTGATACAATTCTCAACAGGAATTTGTATCAGCTCAATGAAAAACATCTGGGTTGTTGATGACAACTATTGTGTTACTCTCAACTGCTATTTTCACTTGTTCTGTGTGTTCGTTAATCTGACTGAAATATTAGAATGGACCAAAATCAGACAAAATAGTTTGGTGTTTTATTTCAGACACACAAGAGTAACAAAAAAAAGCTAATAGGTGACTGATGGATCAGGTACTTCTACTATTAAATATATTAAATAGTATATTTTCAAAATAGTATTCAAACAATGAGAGAAAAAAATAAATCACAGATAAAATTATTCTGCTCAAGCTATTTGTATTCTTACAGCAGAACAAGACTGGTATAACACCTGCATTCTATACTGTAAAAACGTAAAATTAAAAGAACGGTCAGGGTCTAAATGGTATGTAAAACAACATTGTAAAACAGATTAAATCATCAACTCTCCAACTCATTCCACAAGAAAGTATTAGTCCAGTACCGGATTTCTGAAGAGAGAGATGAAGTCAGATTTGTGTTTCTTTAAAACCTGGTCAAGACGATGAACAGCTTCAGGTTGCCTTTTCCAAATGGCATTCATTACAGTCTGCCATATGTCCTTATATGGACCCCACAAGCTGGCAGCTAAAAGAAGAAATAAAACAATGTATTTGAAATGGAGAAAGAAAGAAGGGAAAAAAATATTTATTCACTGTTTTCAATAAGTAAACTCTTTTTTAACTACTGTTATTCTCATCTTGACAGTATAGACAGTTATGTCTATTAAGCAAAGTGCATTTTCCTTTCTTAAGGCACAAAAGAAATAACAACAATGGTCTGATCTAAAACTTAATTGCATTTAGGGAGCTAGAGAAGCAGAAAAGATGATGTATGTACCTAAGTTCTGGAGATGAAAGTTGTCTTATAAATAAAGATACCTACAATACAATCATTTATCTTGGAAAAGACCTTTAAGATCATTGAGTTCAAGCATTAACCCAGCAATGCCAAATCCACCACTAAACCACATCCATAAGTGCCACATCTACATGTCTTTTAAATCTCTCCAGAACTGTGACTACCACGTCTACAGAACACTCCAGAAAAGGACCACCTTCACTATAAACTAAACAACCCATCAAATCAAAATATATGGTACTCTTGGATTACAGCAGATGCTAAAGAAAAATGGCTTCAACTGTTTCCAAAGATGACTACTTGCATGAGCAAAACAAAATAGCATGTTATTTAAATCACCTTTATTGCTCCCACATTGTTAGAGATGAACCAGTGTACTGAGCTAGTCATCTGGAAGAGGTGTAAAGTGCTACCTCACTAACAGGAGAAAAACATCCCTTGAGAGAGAACAAACTCCTTTGATTACTCAAACTAAAATTGAAATCACTTCCAATAAGAATGCAAATCTCCTAAACCTCAAAGTACTTCTTGAATGTCAGATTGAAGACTGTCACAGTCTACAATCACACTTAAATGTGAAACCATTCATGATAAGTAGCTATACATGAACTTACAAATGACTAAAACACTCTTACAAGTGAAAAATGGGCAAAAAATACACACACACTGGTATATTGCTCCCAAGTTATGTTTCATGTTTACATATCCCAGCACACTCTCCCTGGGAAGCTATTCTGCTACTCCAGGTTCCCCATATAGATTTCCTAGTTAAATGGTTGGCTGCCGAAATTAGTAGAAGCTCCACTAAAACTTTGAAAAGTTTCCTGACACAAACAGGCAGGATATTAAGGGCTTGCTATGGATAATTTCTAATCTTTTAACCTTCTCTGCCTGAATTCCATCCACTTCAGTAAGAATAAGGCATAACCAAGTACTGGCCAGCAGGCAGTGTTACATGTTTCTGAGATGGTATCTGATCCAACTATAAGCTAGTGGTGGGTTTTGCATGCTGCAACTTTTTTACCGGAAAAGGTGCTTGGAGAGGTTGCTGCCCTCCTTCCTTCAGAGCCACTTGTTTTCAACCATGCACATACATGCTTCATTACCTCTAATGGTCCGCATGTAAGTCACATTAGTCAAATGATTCAAATTAAAGTGGGAAAAAAAGCAACATAGTCAGAGTTCTTTCAACATGGTTTATAACGATCAGGGTGGTTCATTAACACAGGTTACAAAGTGGTCCTACTAATCACAAAACCAACCGAAAGACCAGTGCCTGAAGCACAGACAGAAAGAACAAGTCAGTAGGGAACAGCAGAGACCTCTTAAACTCAGGAGAAATGTCTCTGGAGAAATTATAAAATAAAATTATGTCTTACAGAGTACTCTATACAGAAAAACACTACCATTTAATCTAAAATTGGCTTAACTTTTTTTTTACTTTTTAATGTACAAGGTAACACTGTGGTATAAAATCAAGTACAGAAGCAACATTTTATCATGGCATAGCTTGTTCTTACCAGCTAACCCTTATGGTTAGCTGTCTACATTTACCAAAGTCAAACACATCTGCACCCCTTCTTGACCTGCTTACATTAAGACAGCAATTAAGAGGTAGCTAGTCTGATATGAGGATGCCCCTCCTTTTGATGCAACCAAGGCACCATCTCAAAGTAATGCAAAATGCTCCCTGAATGCTCTGAACAATAAGGCAGTGTAAGCCAAGTTGAAGTGTAGCAAGTGAGTACAGAGACAACAGCAGGTCTCTGAGCAAGACCAGTGGTTTCAATCAGTTTTCCCACTACCTGAGGTGACCAGGCAGCAGCAAACCAAGTAAAATTTTGTCAGTTTTATTCTGTTGCAAAGGAAGAAACCATGCAAAACAATAAAAAATACAAAACAGACCCTCTCGCGTCAAACTCAGTAGTAACAAAACCTATCATAATTTACAACACAATTAACAGTGTGGCTGTATCAGGACAACCTGTAAAAAAGGACAAATCTGCCTTTTTGAGCAAAGTGTTTTAATCATACAATGTTAACCCTGCCTAGACAAGTTAACTAAAAATAGCTACTATTGGATGAATAATTTCACACTATAGACCGTAACTGGTTCTCCCACATGAACTTCAGAGGTTAGAGATTTATTTTCAGTTCAACCTATCTTTTCACTCTTAATACATTATTTAGTCCAATAAACACCAGCAGCAATCCACAGTGCCTGCCAAAAACTGTTCAACTATCTCCCTGGCCCATCTGTTTGCTCTTGTCCCTACCACATAATTGCTTTGCACCAGCCCAAATACATGTACTGCAAGGCATTAAAAGAAATTAAGGATCTAATTTCTCTAAAAAAAACTAATCCAAAAAAAAGAGTTTATTTTCAGCAGGATCACATCTACAACCCAGTTTGCTCTGTGATGGCACAACCTATACTAGCACAAAGATGACTTATTGCAGAGAAAGGAATAAGCACCTAGGATGGAGAAAAGTTAAGACTTTAGCAACCATGCAGACTTTTTCCCACTTATGCTGTTTCTATTACTATTAGTTTTAGAAAGGCTGACCATCCCATCAGGGACACCAAGGAAGAACAAGATGAGTTGCTTCTTTTGGCAACAATAACAGGTGACACTTACACCTGAACTTTTTGTCACCTTATAGACTTATGTCTGTCCCCAGAAACAATACACTATAACCCAAGGCAATATATCTTCATTGGTTCTAGTGCCTTATCTGCTTTATTTTTTTCCTTGTATTCCATGTACAAAACTCCTTCTTCCCCTCCTGTTTTTTAATCATAAGGCTATAGAATATCTTGCCACGTAATTTATAAAATAAAGCATAATCTCACTCTAACTACTCAAATTTTTACTTTACTTCAGTTTCAGATAAAGGGTCTTTGCTTTATTACTGCTTTTCTGTGAGGGGACAGTTAGATTGAAAGACTTCTTCTGTAAAATCTGCTCCCTGCTTAACACAGGAACAGAAGTTTTAATTCTATTTAGTCACTATAACATACAAAACCCTAATTACAGGTCTTCTGGCCATGCCTATATTCCAGTCAAAACTGCTTTTCACAGGGTCTCCACTCTCCCTCTACTAACTCAATGAAGCTCAACAACAGCAAATGCAATGTCGTGCACCTGAAACAGAATAACTCCAAGCAACAGTACAGGTGGGGATCAGACAATCGTCTAGAGAGCAGGCTTATAGAAAAACACCCAAGTGTCCTGGCAGGCAGGAAGCTGAACACTAGTCAGCAGCACCCGCTCATAGCAAAGGCTGCCTCTAGGCACCAGGCTGCATTAACACAGCTATAGCCAGCAGATGCAGAGAAGTGATTATTTAGGCAACTCTGAGTCCTTCGCTCTAGTCCTGTGTCTAGTTTTGGGCTCCTCAGAGCGGGACGTTGAAATAGGGAACCAAAGAACACAATGCATGAGGAGAGGCTAAAAGAACTGACCTTGTTCAGTCTCACAAAAAGAAGGCTAGAGGAACAGAAGCTTTGTTTTCTATAAACACTGAAGGGCATTATACATAGAAAGCAGAGGTACCTCTGCTCAGGAGAAGATGAGCTGCAACTGACCCAAGCGGCAATAACAAAATTTCCAATTAGCCAACACGAAAAAAAAAATACATTACTGTGAAGGTGGTCACACCTTAGAAAAGAGGCCCAGAGAGGCCTCAGGGACAATCTTCATCCCCACAAGTATTCAAAGCTAGTTTAGATAAGGCCCTAAGCCACCTGAGTGAGCTGGCCTTGCTTTATGGAGGAGCAAGAGAAGAAGCATTGGACCAGACACCCTCCTAAGTTTTTCTCAGACTATCTACTCATTTCCTTTTGTACTTACTATATTGGACAAGTGCCATCTTAGTTATCCAAATCTGCTCCTTGTAACAGGCTCTGAAAGGATCACGGATGATCCTGACGCACCTAGCCCTTAACAACACTCAATGAATGAGAAACCATCTCCATACTTCCAGACTCCACGTGTACAACTGAGCAAGATTCTGGACGTATTCTTTTTTTGCCTTTTAATGCACACAGCATTCAGAGATGACTACAATACCGAAGCTACGCTTAACCCCATGTGCACCGAGCTACCGCAGCCCTCTCGAATGACGGAAGCCTCCGCTGCCAGGCCCAGCGGCCGCTCTGACCGCGGAGCTCCATCGCCCGGCAGCCCCACCGGGAGCAGCTCCACGGGGAGCCCCGCGCGGNGGGCGCTGTCAGTGCGCCCGCAGAGCCTTTGGGAGGCGGCTCCGCGGGGAGCAGCGCAGCGAGTCCCCGCCGGCCCGTTCCTGTTTCCCCCTTCCTTTTCCATGCAGGCTGAAGGCAGTCCTTCCGCCCGAGCCCTGCCCTGTGAGCCCTTTTCAGAATGTGGCTAAGTGCCTGAATTCAGATGCTGCCCTAGGAGACAAACGTATTAGATTTAATTTTTTTTTTTTTTAACTGAGAAAGAGATTATTAAAATGGCTTCAGCTTCCATGGTTTCAGATTGAAGGGGTCAAAAAAATAATTTTTAAATGTGAACTAGGGTTTACAGTCTT
>VWZF01006301.1:247312-263169 GCA_013396755.1 Sclerurus mexicanus | reverse complement strand
AAACCACAAACCAGAACAAAATCAAAACAGCCCTGATAGGAGTTATCCTGTGAAGAAAGCTGTATTTAAACTATGTGCAAGGAAAAAAGTACTAGGTGTGAAGAAAAAAAGCAAAAAAGCACGTTTGTACATGTACATATCTGGGGCTAAGGAACAAGTATCTGTATCTTAGAAGTATTCTCTGTCTGCGGTTTATTTACCACCCTCTCTCCCAGTTGTAATCTCCACCAGAAATTCCCTCCTGTACCACCTTTAGGATAAGAGATTCCACCGAAAGTATTCAATTTTACTTCCAAGAGTTTCCTCTCTTGAACTTTATTAAAACAGTATTTCACGGTTGCAAAACCGCGTTCAATGAACTAGACCCATGGGAAATTGGCAAAATAGTTATCTTTGCTTCTCCAGATCTTCCCTATAATGTGATGGCAGAGGGCAGTGGTCCTGGGGTGAGTGAATTGGCAAGGCAGCTGTAAGAAAATAGAGACAGAAAGCAGAGAAACTGTGTCACGGGAATTAGTCAAAAGAGGGGAGAGAAAAGGAAATTTTAGAAAAGGCAGAAAAAAGTCTATCCTGTCAAGAAAAGCTTCTCTCAGAGTTCAATAGAATAATTTATTCTCATTAATTTGGCCTAATTTGCTGATTTTGTCAAAGGCCTCATATTTCCTGGGGATTTACC
Source organism: Sclerurus mexicanus (assembly GCA_013396755.1). Classification (NCBI taxonomy): domain Eukaryota; kingdom Metazoa; phylum Chordata; class Aves; order Passeriformes; family Furnariidae; genus Sclerurus; species Sclerurus mexicanus. The sequence continues at coordinate 262,493 of VWZF01006301.1, read as the reverse complement.
TCTTCCTTCTCTTAGCCCTGAACCAGACTAGACCTATAGCAATGAGAATTATATTTAATTATTTTTTTTATTCTAGGAAAGGAAGAGTGCCAGGCGAGAGGTGAAAGTAGAAAATAAGTGAAGTTACTCCACAAGCAGCTGAACTAAAACAGCCTTGGTACCTGGATACAGCATTCCTGTACCTTCTCCTGTGCACCCACCACTGAAAAGTCCTAGTTCTGCTCCTACGCTGCCCATGAGCCACCCCAAGACAATGAAAGGCAGGTATCAGGATAAATTTGGAGATGCATGTGCCACAGGAAAAGTAATGGATAGCTTGAACTTCTGCTTCAGCCTTTCCAACCACAGCAATCCTAATTTTGATCTTTTGATTTTCACACAGGTTTTGAGCCCTTTAGCCTTTCATCAGATTAGGTTGGGATTTGTTCAGAAATTGCAACAGGTTCAAAAGTTACTGAAGAAGTTTGGAAGATAGTGTGATTTCCTAAGCTGTGTTTCCTTAAGAGAAGTGAGTTTTTAAAGAAGAGAGAGAAATAAATAATTGAATCAATTTTTTTTTAAATCCTTTTTCCAGGCATTAAGAACTGTCATGTTTCTTTTGGCATTCAGATGCAGCCAGATTGCATACACTTTTTTTTAAACTCTGTTGGAGGAAAAATTCCTTTCTAAACACTTCAGATTTAGTATTTTAAATTTCCAGATAATTCTTTTCTCCCCTTGCCAATTGGCCAAGGGTCATATAGCAACAAGAAAAAAAAAAAACCCAGCCTGAAATAATGGATGGCATGGGGTAGGTCATTGGGCAGCTGAACTTCAGAAGAAAAATACCACATTTAGCTCCAGCTGCACAGCATTTATTATATTCTTTCTCTGTCAGCAATGTGATATTTTAATGCAAAATAGTTGTGACAGTACAGCTCCTAGTATGGTTGAAGTAAGAGAGGCAACTAGATACACCATACCGTGCATTCTGCACATATTTATATTGGCATAACTGCATCCATCCATGCTTTGATGAGTAGGCAAGTCCATGAATAGTAATTCTTGCTTATTCTCACTTTATTTGCTGTCCTTTAATTTAGGGTCCTATTGTTTACCCAGGATCACTGGCTGGTTTGGTAGTCTATTTTGGACAAGTCACTACAGGGAAAGAATACCTCATTCCTCTCCCTAACAATAGCTCTCAGCAAGTTCTCCAATACAGATGGGTTCAGTGAGGGACACCAGTGCCTTTCATCCTTAATTACTAGACAGAAATCTGTGAAGTTTCAAAGGTAGGCTGACACTAAATACCTAGGATGGATATTAATTCCCCTGGATTCCATGGAAAGGAGGTCCCAGGTTGCCTGTAGGGTAGTGAATTCTGCTTGTGTGGTGGGAGACTTACATTCATTTCTATAGGTGGAAATAACTACTAGAAATAATTAAAATGAGCTGCACATTGGGAACCTGCCCTTTGACTGTAACCTCTAGGTGGTTTGTGATCTACTACAGGTATAACATTCTTAATGTTGATAGTACTATATTTAGTCACTGTGGTTTATAGTCAAATTACACATCAAGATACAAAGATAATGATGATGATGATATAATTTATTCTCTTTACATGTTACTATTATCAGGAAGAAAAGCATTGTTCAAATGCCCAAGAGGCCATGCTTAATTTCCTACCTTTAATCTTCAGTGTCATTATGATCACATCCTGCATGATGGAGTAAAATGAAAAGAGGCTTTTCTGCATTGCAGCTGAAAAAGTTGCCTTGCACAAGTGCATCTGTATAAATAGACCAGTCTTTGCATTGTGAAATATGCTTCTTTCCCAAAAAGCCAGAAGCATTTCTGGCTACTGATTAGACCACAAAACTTGCTTGAGCTCTTGTTTTGACTGACATCTCTATGCACCTCAGCTTACTGGTCTGTAAAAATGGGTATAATACCTCATAGCAGGCCTAGAGTGCTGCTTGAATGGATCTTTAGCCTGGCCTCATCATCTGAACAGAGAAAAATAATGTATTTTTGGGTTATGTAAACTGACTGAGTAAAAAACCCTGAATTCTCATGCTATGCAGGCTAGTTTTCCTGAAAACTACTTAGCTGGCTATAATCCTGTCTTTGCTGCAAAAACTGTGTTTTATACATGGAGATAGTTAGCTTGCCATCCAATCTTAGGAAGAAAGTCTAAGACCTTCCCCTGCAGCGTTTCTCAAGGAAATAACTTTGTCATTTCTCTGTCTTCCTTCCTAGATATTTCTAGTGTCACCATGGTATCTAAGCTCATCAGAGAAACTGCATGAGGCTGTCACTAGCTTGGGTAAGTGGTTTATCTAGTCCAAAGCAACAAAGAGCTAAATGTTCCCAAAGTTATATGATTACCTTTTATGGGGTCTGGGAGCAGAGGGAGTGAAGCTGAACGGGGTGAACATTGCCCTTCCTGTGTAGGTGAGGGCAATTGTTGACTATAGGCATCTGAGCAGAAATGAATGCCTTGATAAACAATAGCAGTAATTTTCCTGCTTGTCAGTTGGGTTTTTGTGATCCCTCTTCAGGCTTCAGAGGTAAAATGAAAATACTGTTCTTAGCTGTGTGAAGTATTGTGAGTTATTTTTTCACTAATTCCTGCTTTGGAACCCTTAGAGCTATCTGTCTTGTTATTCTTTGTTTTCTGTCCTGGAATGAAGAATAGCCTTTCTTTTTTTGTAATAATTTCTCCATTCAGCTATGAAGGCAATGAGGCAGTTACTAACCCAGGAGATGATCTGATTATTGTAATGATGTAGCTGCTAGTAATTGACAGCAAGAGGTGAAGAAACCTACAACTGGAAAAATGCTGGAAGACAAAGCCTGGGCAAAGTGGAGATATTTGATATGATAAATAGAAGTCTTGTCACATCAGCTGCCTTATTGATATTCATTCTGTTCAATGATTTACATATCGGATTTATGGAGGGTTGATGTTTTTTGTTAGTTGCCAGTTCCACAAATTTAGGCTTTATCCTGAAATTCACTCTGGGCACTTCCTAAAGCCTGTTGTACACATTCTGCAGCAGACTTATACACTTATTTCATCCTTTTGGGTTCGCATCAGAGAATGGATGAGTTGGAATAGGTGCAAAGCTACAAAAGTGTAATGAGTCCACTTGGGCAACACTGAAGGTGTGTAAAGTTACACAAAAATCTCTGTGCTAATAATATGAAGCACAGGGTTTCTGTAATTAGATATGGTGTAAGAGATGGGAGAGGAAGTATCTTGACACTTGATCTAAGTCAAATTGAAATAAATCATTACTTTATACTTAAAAACTGAGTGAAATTGATGTAGGAACAAGTGAGACTCAGGAAAAGGGTATGCCACCTTTACTGCAATGTAAAACTGCTTCACAAATTATACTACCACTTTTTTAATCATCTTCCCAGCACTGTCCACTTGTTTGGAGGTCTCTGGTCACAAGATAAGAAGTATCCTGTACACAAAAGATGTACTCAAAATTTAGCTTGTGCACTTCTGACAGTCTGTTACTGAAATACGTTCCCTGTCCTGATGCTCTGAGATATCTTACTTAAAGGAAAACCCTGTTTAAATAGGTAGCACAGAAAGGACTTTCTTTCTGCTCTAGTCCACTTTTTCTTTCATTTAAGTTTCCCAAGGATCAGAAAGAATTATGTTCAGGAGCAAGAATACAAAGGATATGGTCTGAACAAATTCAAGTTCTGGAACAAGCAACTGTATTAATTGGCGCTGATGTCAAAATATTTCAGTGGAAGTCACATGTCTCCTCCTGCCTTATTTGGTTGTGATTATGCTGCAGAAGAATAATGAGAAGCAATATTAGCTGTTCACATTCTTGAGACCACATATTCACTAACTCCTGCCAAGGTGACACGGTAGACATGGAGCACTAAACTACACTATGTGCTTGGACGGTCAAGGCTGGAGTTTATGGTTTGTGCTCATTTGGTTGCTTGGGTGCTTAAGAGTAGAAGAGTGGAAAACCTTTATCTTATGTGCAAGTTTCTGAGCTCACTGCCACATAAAACTCTCATACCTTTCTCCTGCATGGTGTCAAACAGTGAAAATTAATTCCCTCATCATTCAACAACATTCCTATTCTAAATCAGACAAAGCTAAAACTGTATCTTTGAAATGTGCTGAAAAACACCTGGTTAGATAATCTGAACTCTCAGATAAAGTGAAACCACTGAAGAAGACAAAATTCTCAGAATTAGTTGTGTGTGTCTGTAGATGTCCAATATAGTGGAATGATAATCCTTTCAGTTCTTCTGCAAACTAAGACTACTACTATTGTAGATTAACTTTGGTGGAGTTATAATGAAGCATACTTGGAAGAATAGTTTACTCCAAAGTTAATTACCTATTGAAATCATGCATACAAGAAATACTGATTTGAAGAACAAAAATTCAAAGGTCAAAACATACATGCAGCATTATGATTGATATCTGCATAAAGGATCTCTTTAAGTAGACAGCAATAAATTATTATTATAATCTTGGTATAGTTTTACATCTTGTGCTATCTCCTTACAAATGACAATCAGTATGTGCTTGAAAATAGCACTCAGGATGTATCACTCAACTGCATTCCTAGGCATCTGCCTGTCAACAGTATAATTTTGTCTTTCTTATGCATCACTCTTGTTTAATGTGCAGTATGTCTGCAGAAACAAGTAGTTGTGGAGAAGTCCAGCCCAGGAGAAGCTTGAGGTACTGACTCATTCTGAGACACAGGGAAAGACTTGCTTGCAGGTGTATTTAGACTATAGCTACACAAGGACACTAAGCTATGAGAAACCCCTAAAAATTAGGTGGCCTTATTTTTAATGTAGATTTGATTATGCCTTTTGGGTGTTTTAGTTTGACATTGTTTTATATTGGAAGATGGTAACTGTGTTTCAAAGTAGGATTTCCCAGAACTTCTCAGAAATCCTAGTGTCAGTTTTGACGTGAGATTCAAAGAACATTATACGGAAGGTTGTTGCCTCCCTTTCACTTGAGGAGTTCAGATTACTTGTTCAGGTTCTGAGAGGCTTGCTAAATTCTGCCCTCCCAACTTAACATGCATCATCTACCTCCCATAAAAGTTGGAGGGGACTGTGGCATTCTGTGCTCTCAAAGTCTTGTTAGTGACTCTTCATTTTGCAGAAATAATTAAGCTTTCACCAGATATGGAACTGATACCTGCCAGGAAATGGGAAGGAGAAAATCCCACTATTCAAAGGGGTAATCTGACAACCAGGTAAAGAATTTCCTGTGCTTTGTCTCAGTGGTTAAGTCTTTTGGACGAACACATCAGCATGTGTTTGACTCAAATACTAGTTCACTTTCTTTTCACAAAGAAATATAAATTATATGTTAACTGCTTTGGAGAGTTCTTGAAAGCCTGAGCTGTACGTGAAAGGAGACCACCAGCTCTTTCACCCTGACCAGCTTTTTCTTTACAAATATTCCAAACTAAGGCAATCTGTATTCATGGTGTAGATTTTTTTTTCCCTATCTCAGCAAGAACAAAACTGTATTTTTATTTTCATTGATCAGACCCATTCTTTGAACACTTTCTGGTTTGTTTGCCTACTCAGATAAATCAGTGAGCCATATAGCCCCAGTGCTCTCAATAAACTGATTTCTTGTCTGAAAGTTGTGTCTTTTCTCTCTATTCATGGCTCCATAAAATAGTGATCCAACTCCAAGTCTTGCCTCACAGCAACTTTCATTTGTAACACCAGAAAAAGAACTTTTTGAGGAGTTAGTATTTCTCTAGACTCAACAGCCTATCTCATTTCTAGGAATCCCTGTTCATAAAGAACTTGCCTCCTCTTTAAATACCGTGCAAACACAAACTTAGAGAAAGTTAAGGGGATAGTTATTAATTACTGGTATTTAAAATTAAGGGGAAAAATAAGGGATCAGTAAGTGCACACTCAGCTAGTATCACTCAGGGCAATGTATGTTCTTATTCTCTTGGTTCTTCTCTGCCCACATCCCTAATTTTCTCATACAAATCATGTCTTAGTAAGTTTTTCAATGTCAGCATAGCTGTCATTGCTAGAGCCAATTGACACAAGGACTACTGTGGTACAACAGGAGTAATCACCTTTTTGGTAACCTTTTGTCACATGCTGTGACATGAACAAACTGCTGAAGCTCAGCCTTTTCCCAGCAGGACACACCTTGCAGGTAATCGTGCTGTCAGTCTGCTCCATGGCAGCTGCCAGCCCTCTGCAGACTGAGCTGCCAAGGCTCAGTCTTAGATCTTTTATTTAAAACAGCTGCTTCAATTTCACAGGTGCAAGAGCTTAAGCACTAGAGCACTTCCTAAGAAGAGGTCTTAGAGCCACCATACTTTTGAACTTTTGTGTGCTTAATTTTTTGGAGACATCTTTCATGAACTGGTTACTTTGTGACATGAAGACATCCTATAAGGAGGACATACTGTGCTATTAAACTTTAAAAGTCTCTGTAAGATGCAGATAAGCCATGAAAACCTAACGTGATTTTATTTATCCTCTTAATTCCACAGTTATCTGAGAGGAAAGATACCAATTAAAGATGAATGCTGTACCATAGCTAAGTTTTCTTAAGGAAATATACTATTCAGAATATGAGCCAAGGTTTTTTTTTACAGCTTTGATTGTTCAGTCACACCAAGAATCAGAAAGCAATGCCTAATAAAACTCAATTAGGCCACCTGAGCTCCTTTTTTTGTGCTCTTGCTTTTCATGAAAGTAGATGTACATCAACAAATAGATACTGTACCTGTTTAACTATTTTTAAACAAAATCCACAGGAGTAGTTTCACTTATATTACTAAATTGAGATATACTTGAATTTTGATGAGATCTTGAAGATGAAAAAATAACTCTCTTGTCTTTACCAAGATCTCAGCTGTGACAACTTACTGTTTACCTGTCCTGAGATGAGAATGTATGACTTCACTCTAGTTGGAATGATCTGAGAGTGTTCCTTCTTAGTTTCTGTGCCTTTGAAGTAGGCCTGAAATGAGTCAAGGTATGTACTGCTCAGAAGAATGAGGAAAGGTATATATTACTCAGAAGGAAGGAAGTCCAGTGTCAAGATTCCTGTCTTCAAAGAGGAGGAATGAAGAAGCAAGCAAGGGGCAACTCACCTCTCTTGTCCCTGATTTTGACTAAGTCTTTTTACACAAATGGGAAGTAGGTGGCTACCCACCTAATCTTAATGCTTCTACTCTGCTTCTTTTGCACTGGAGAGTGAAGAAAGTGATGGTTTGCCATGCCAGTTGACTGAATGGGTGGCTTCTGAAGGACAATGAAGGTATCCACATGTTTATAGCAGAACCTACTGCAACAAGGGAAATTGCCAGAGTCTGCACCTGGGATGGAGCAACCCCAGATGAACATACAGACTGGAGAATGAGATGCTGAAAAGCAATGCCATGGAAAGGGACCTGGGAGTCCTGGTCAGTGGCAAGTTAAATATGAGTCAGCAGTGCCCTGGCAGCCGGGAGGGCCAACTGTGTCCAGAGGGCATCAGGCAAAGCATCGCCAGCCAGTCAAGGGAGGGGATTGTCCTGCTCTGCTCTGCTCTGGGGTGGCCTCACCTTGAATATTGTGTGCAGTTTTGGGCACTGCAATACAAGGAAGATATTAAACTATTAGAGAGTGTCCAAAGGAGGGCAACGAAGATGCTGAAGGGCCTTGAGGGGAAACTGTATGAGGAGAGGCTGAGGGCACTTGGTATGTTCAGCCTGGAGAAGAGGAGACTGAGGGGAAACCTCATTGCGGTTACAGCTTCCTTGTGAGGGGAATAGTAGGGGCAGGCACTGATTTCTTCTCACTGGTGACCAGTGACAGGACCCAAGGGAATGGCCTGAAGTTGTGTATGGGGAGGTTTAGGTTGGGTATTAGAAAAAGGTTTTTCACCCAGAGGGTGGTCAGGAACTGGAACAGGCTCCCCAGGGAAGTGGTCATTGCACCAAGCCTGCTGGAGTTCAAAAAATGTTTGGATGATACGCTCAATCACGTGGTGTGACTCTTGGGAATGGTTCTGTGCAGGGCCAGGAGTTGGACTCGATGATCCCTGTGAGTGCCTCCCAAATTGGCATATTCTGTGATTCTGTGATACTGTTAGGCATCACCTTGTGCTCCTTATTTTGTGGCACATTCCCTACTCTGCTCTCTAGAGAGATTCTTCATTACCTTCTACTCTGCTTAGGCGTAGATTTACCCTGAAGTCTTTTCCAAATTTATTCCAGCAGATATACCCAAGAGATTAAGCGTGGAAGCATCTGGATAGATTTGATATAAACTAGTGGGTGTCCACCTGTTTTTTTTGTATCATCAAACTGTACATACATAGGGTTTTTCATAGTGTAGGTCTAATAGTCAACATAGAAATCCTGTGTGAAAAACTTATCTGTCTTCCAAATAAGATGAGTTTTCACTAACCTCAGGAGAAACCAGTTGTTCAGAAATTAGGCTACTTTCATGTGATCCCATGCAAATATAAATGTCGAAAAGTTTTGAATTTTGTGGCTTTTAGACATTACACTGTTTTATTTACCACGTAAAACATTAAGCATATCCTATATTCTCTCCATGGCAATCCAACAACTGTGCAGTACATTTTAAGGCCCAGCATACAGTGATTTTGCATAAAACAAATTTTAAGCATGTCAGGCAAGTGTGACACAATACACTATCAATGGAAATGTTTGGGGCACATCTGTTCTGAAGCTTCCCATGCAAAAATTCATTTTGGTTTCCCAGGTATGATACCAACGCAAAAAAAAGTAAAGAAAAGAAAACAAAATGAAAGCAAGTTCAAATAAAAATCAGCACCTGATTTATATGATTTAGAAAAATATGGCACCTATCAGGGGCTGACTGGTTACAGTTCTGAATTAGTTATTTAAGAATCAGAGGCAATTTATCATTCCTTAAAAAAGGTCAAGATTATTAGGAATTAAGCAAACTGTGTTTACCCATGGCATTAATTTCCTGTTATCAGGAATTTTCATACTCATGCACTGATGTGCCAATGGTTTTAAAATGTTGCAGAGGAAAACAGTAAAATTTAAAAATTCATATGAAAGAATAAAAAATGTATATTACAATAGAAAAGTATCTACCATTAACCAAGATGTCTTGGTTAATCTATAAAATATGGTCAGGATACCAGCTTGGTCTCTGCTCCTCCTGGATATGATCCTGACCCTTGATGGCTCTCGGCCTGAGCCTGTCATGCTGCAGAGTGCCAGAGGGAAGATGAAGCAAAAGGGGAAAGACAGCAGAGTAGTGCAAGGCACACATCACAGCCGTTGCTCTGTTAGTGTGTCAAGCACAGGCTAAGAGAAGATATTCTCTATCAGAATTATAAGGGCCAAATTTCTCTGTACAACAAGCGCATCTGTGTCATACAGTCTCACTTCCAGTGCTGCCTATATGTAAGACTGATGTTATTCTGGGATCTTTCGTTTGTCATGATTACAGTTGGTTTCCTGCAGCTCCTTGAGGAACATACTCATATTTCTGACTAATAAATGTTTTGACTTTCCTGGTTAATCTATTATTTTGCCTATCTAACCTATCTAATTTCAGGCTTGTCTCTTTATCAGCATTGTTTATATAGCAAAATATTAGCTGCGATAGCTCACTTTCCTTTTGGCAAAAGAAAGTATATGTGGAAAACTGCAAGGTTGCAGCTGGAGCTTGGCTGGTGCAATGTATTTACAAGCATCAAAGTTCAGACCAAACCTTTAATGCAACGTCATACTTTCTTGACAGATGAGCTCCCATCATATGTGGCTTATGCAGAACATGAGTTCCAACACCAAAAAAGTCAGTGGAAATTCTTGTAACTAATGGTTCCTGTTTATGCAGCAGCCATGGAATCAATATGCAGGATGAAGTATTGCATTTTCTCAAGTCATGCACTTTTTATTTCATCTCAGCAAATCCCATACGGCTGAGGCGTTTTTATAAGAATGCAAGCAATTTTGAGCTCTCTGGAAAATGCTGAGTGTTGTCAGATGCAGGCAGAGAAGGGCAGAAGAGAAAAATACGTTCCTCGGAATGCACTAATATAGAAGGCAATTAAGAAATATGACAATAATGAGCAATCATCCTCTTTCGAAATATGTGTTTTGCTTTAAAGAGCAGGTGATGACTCTGTGAAAATAATAACAAGTAACCTAATGAAGTCCTGTCCACACAGGGATATTACTTCAAATACTTAAGATAAGTTGGCCTGAGCATATTCATAAAGATTGTTTTAAAGTGTCTGGGCTTTCTTTGTTTGCATGAATGAAATCCAGGCTCATCAGCCCACAGCCTTCAGCTATGAGCTGCATCCAGTTTATGAGAGGTTTCTGCCCATTTTTAAATGGTTTTCTCTCACTGTATAATGTGACAAGGTTTATTTGCTGTCCAGCCCCTGAGTGCCCTCTTCCATTACAAGATCATCTGGACTAGGTATGTTATCACTCCTGCTGAATGCTGATGGCTTCCTTTGCAATTCCAGCACGTGTGTTCCCTCAGATTCATACATTTCTTTTGAGCAGCACCTCTTTCTCTCACCTGATATAGTCTCATGTGTTGTGTATATTAGCACATCCAGCCCCAACTCTATGACACTGCCTCAAATATTAGGATTTGTAACTGTTGGCCAAACTGCATGCAAGAGAGAGACATTCCTGAGAAATGGACCAGTGCCACCATGAAGCAAAGTAATGTTGGCCATTCTACAAGAACTGAAGGGATGTGAACAGGACCTCCAGAACTTCTAATGGTCCAGAACAGAATAAGCTGTGAAAAATTTATCCATGGGAAGTCACTGCTGAACCCCACTATTGTGATGGATCTGCATGACTTACCACATCTATCAAATGATGTCACTTCAAACATAGAGTTGTAGAGCTAATATTTTTTTCAAACCACTAAACTGAAACACGAAGACTGAGGTTACTAAAAGGCTATTCGAAATCCAGATAAATGGTTAGCTTGAAAAAGCTGCAGAGGGAATTATTCCTATCATATCCTGTACTATATCATAGCTCTGCATCTGTAACCCGGGTAGTATTTGGATGCCATCACCAGCAGTGGAAATGAGCTGTATGAACCATGAGCCTCTTCCCATCCACTTGGCACCGCCTTTCCTACTGTGGTCATTGTGGTGTTCCACAAAGAAGAACTCAATCTCCTTTCCACACCTTGCACTGCTTGACTACACATCTGGGCTTGCCACTACTCTTCTGCCACTCAAATAATGTGGCAGCACCCCATGAGTTAATAGAAATACAGATTGCAGAACAGGCATATTTATTACAACACTGAATGCAGGAAAAAAAAAGCAATAGGAAATATACTTTGGCTTATAATTTGTTCAGCATTCTTTAGCTCGTTTCATACTTTATAAGATGAATTACCAAAATTAAAAATTTAAAAATGCTGAGATTATAAAACACTTATAATAAAATCTTTAGCAATATAAAATTCTTGGAGTCAGGCTAATTGCTCTACAGTCTGTTTCCTTCTAGTGCACATGACCTGTGCATGTTAGAGGAGATTTTTAAGGCAAAGGCTGTTCTCCATTTTTACTATGCACAGAGCAAAGTAATGCAGCCTTCTTGGTTTCTTATCTCTATGGTCTCTCTCACTTCTCTAATTGAACATATTTCCATACCCTTCCATGCAGTGCTACATATCATTCTGATTTATCCATTGCCTTTTTCAGTAAGACTGTTTCTCATCTCTTTGAAACATACTTTAAGATAACATTGCTACGAAGGTACACAAACTTCAGTCCTGTTACTGAATAGATCCTATCTCTCATTAGCCCAGCATCTTCTTCTCTCCTTCCCATTCCAACACCAGCACAGGAGTTCTATAGAAAGGAGATGTAGAGCGGGAAGCTTCTTATTTGGTGACACATTACAGGGTTTCCTGGGAACAACCACTTCCTAGGGAAGCCCAAACTGGAAAAGCAGATGGGAATGACATTCCAAAATTGATTAAAAAAATAGAAAACCTATGATCATTGAGTTCAGTGTGGAAATAACATTTACACTTTGTCCCAGGCAATGAAGGCACCATTATGATGAGGAACCTGAGCCTTACAAGCTGCTTGATGCATAAAAAGTATTTCAAAAAAGACAAGGAGGATAGGAAAGAGATGTTCAAGGATTCTGTGAATGGATTTCATCACAGGAGCCAGAAGACAAAAAAAGACCTGGAAGGATGCTAATGACAACTTGCATTAGCTTGCACATGAGTTTGGGACAAGGAGAAAAACATACAGGAAGATTTGCTTTAAATTGTGAAAAAGAAACAGTCCTCTGAATAATATTAGGATGTTATACCAGTACTTCAAGTGCACTCTGAGGTTAACAAGAGTAGTGGGATCTTTCCGGATGTCCTCAGTGCACCCTTTCCAGAAAACAGGAGTGATTTCTGCTTTCATTTGCAAAGATAGGTGCACTTAGCAGATAACGTGTGCTATGCCAGTTATGTTGAATAAGCAAAGATTGTAATAAAAAAAATTGGCTGAATCATCCCATTGAAGTTCTCATCTTCCCCTAATAATCCAAAACCACTAACAAAGATACATCTCTCTCATATCTTTGGCTACAATACATTAATTTGTTTCATGACTCTATTCCCTCATATGAGAAAGAGCAGGATGAATCACTCATCCTGTTTCCCTGAGCAGCATGGACACCTTCTTCTCTCATGGATTTCCAACAAGATGTGGTGAACATCTGTCACTTGCAGTAAATATTGAGCAGAGTGTTTGTGAGGCTCCTCCACCTGCCCTTAATTTCCCAACCAAGCCCTTCATTATTATTCTACAGCCAGTCAGAATAATCATGCAGTTCCTTTCTCCAGTGCATTTGCCCAGTAAAAGGCATCATTGGTCAGAGAAGCAGAAAGATGTCTGGACCTCCTAAAGGGATAACAGAATGGACACATCAATAACATCCATTGCAGTCTGGGGAGCAATTCTTATTTCTGTTTCAGTAAATAAGGCTGATTTTCTAAAAAAACCTGCCATGAACCATTGTATGTCATTCTATATTAATATCTCTGAACTTTCTGTAGCAATCAATGAGGCTTTGCAGCAGCTGGAAAAAATAATTTTTTTTCAGTTTATGAGACCCAACTTTCAGTCTGAAATACAGGCACCCCCATCCAGCCACTGTTGCCAGCACAACTCAGAATCACAACCTTTCCAAATCTTGAAGAATTTTCTCAGTACCAGCACACTGAAACACACACATGATACATATTTCCAGCACACACCGGTAGACCTATTATCAATCCCAGGGAGCAGCAAGTCAACTGGGTTGCTGGCAAGCACTGAGGCACTAATGTAATGGGTACACATGTCCACATATAGAGATGCTGCTGTATTTTGTTGCTCAATATTCAGACTGCAGTCTGTACAGATGCTTTGCACCCTTTACCATCCTGAAGTCTCAACATAATTACTATATTCCATTGTATGTTTTGTTTTCAAAAGAATATTGCATTTGTGTTCACATGTCAAGACTACTACTGAAAACAGCATTTCTTTTCATGTGGACCTGGGTCTTGCCTATGGCAAGAAATAGTAAAGTTAATTCACAGAGCTTTCCTGTGGTGGATATACGTATATCAGCCCAAAATTTAATATGCACAAAGTAATGTTAACTTGTTTTAGGAACAAGATAAGCTGTATCAACACAAGTTTCACTGTTAGTGGAATAGGCACATTGTACATGGCTGTAATAGTATACCACTTCAAACTAAGAAACAAAAGTAAAGGAGAAAAAAATCATGCCACTAAACATAATAGTTGTGCCAGTGCATTCAGTGATGAAGATCTCTCTTTCCTACCAATTACTGAAATAAGTAAAATTCTCAGGTGAATATTGTCATGGCAAAAGTAGTAATAGCTTTTTCAGCAGAGATAACTGATAATTAAACACTCAGGATGAGGCTGCCTGTCTGGAGAGCTAAGGATGCCAGGGCAGGAGAGACATAAGAAAGCTATAATGGCAATGGGTAAAAGCATTCTTTTGTCTGTTAGCTGAGGTGATGAGGTCCTTTGTGTGGCATCGGGATCACAGGAAAAAGGGGAATTATGGATGCAGTTTTAACAGGTCCATGGCCCAAAGTGTCTGCAGTAGTGAGGAAACAGAAGCAATGTAGTTTCTGTGAGTTTCTGCCAATCGAAAGAGTCTTTCTGACAAAAAACCAAAAGAGCCCTTTTGGTAGGAGAGAGATCCTCTCCTTGAGAATTTTCCAAGTTGTTTCTGTCACAATTACTTACAGCCCGTATCCCTGAAAACTGAGATTTCCTGCATTTGGTGAGTGAATAGAGAAAACCGAGAAAACACCTTTGGCTGTGCCTTTGGCTTGTATTCCAAAGAGAGAGTGAACTTGGAAAAAAATAATAGCAACAACAGAAGTCTGTTCAGCAGAGGGGCAGCACCATGAGTGCCTGCGGCCGTGGGAAAGCCATGCCCGGGCACAGAGAGGCACCGGGCAGCCGAGGGAGGCTTTGGCCCCCCGAAGTGGAGCTTGGCGAGACACGAGCACAGCGGCCCGGGAACCGGCGGGATGTGGAAGGGGTCTCCAAATTCTGCAACTTCGGAGACAGGTGCAGCGAAGCAATCCTGTCGCACCAGGTTCTCGTGGTTGGAGCCTGTGAGGGTGGGCGGGGGAACAAAAACAAACAAAAAGGGCGGGGAGGGACGGAAAAAGGGAAATGAGTCAAGAAGGGAAGGGAAAGGGGGAAGGTGGGGCGGATTGCCCTTCCGGGGACGGCGCTGGCCGGCAGGCTGGGGCTGGGGCGGTGGCAGCGCCGGGATGGTGCCCGGGCACAGTCCCGCTGTGCCGGCGGGCGCGGGAATGCAGGCGGCGTGGGCAGCAGCTGGCCGTGCCGAGCTCCGTGGGAGCCGCATCCCGCGCCAGATGTTCCCGGGAGAACGCCGCGCATCCCGCGCCAAATGTTCCCGGGAGAACGCCGGGCATCCCCGCCAGATGTTCCCGGGAGAACGCCGCGCATCCCGCGCCAGATATTCCCGGGAGAACGCCGCGCATCCCCGCCAGATGTTCCCGGGAGAACGCCGCGCATCCCGCGCCAGATGTTCCCGGGAGAACGCCGCGCATCCCCGCCAGATGTTCCCGGGAGAACGCCGCGCATCCC
>VWZF01006301.1:196922-246092 GCA_013396755.1 Sclerurus mexicanus | reverse complement strand
GCGCCCAGGGCTCCGGGGAGGGCGCGGGGGAGAGCGGGCGGCTCCTCCTCTCCGGGGGGCGCCGGCCGAGGGGCTCCTTCGGTGCCGCTGCCCGGAGGAGGCTTTATTTATTTCCTCCTCGCCGCCCCGGCGTGGCGAAGCCCTTGGGCCGGGCCGGGCCACCGGTCGGGGGCGCGGGGGGACGGTGCCCCGGGAGCCGCTCGCGTCTGCCGGGGCAGGCCGGCGCGGGCAGCGCGGCGTGATTCACTTAGAATTTGCGTGGAAATTTCCTCTCTGCCCTCCTTCCTCTTCCCCGGCGCCAGGCTCCATTTCTTCGTGTGATGTGCACTTTTTTTCCTTGAGAGAGAGAGGCAAACAGATGGTAAATGGCAGCCTCTTAATTTCGGTGTTATTTTGGACAGTCCATGTAACCTCCCGAGATTTATCTCTCAGTAAAATAACCTGTATGTAACTTTCTGTCTTCTACTTGCAAAATCCTAGAAGCTCTTTCCATTTTGTGCACTGGCAGAAGCAAATGACAAGGCTGTGTACGGGCTCTCTCCTGTTTCCAACCATGGTCGTACAGCTCTACCTGCCAGTCTGAAAGTGAGCTGCCAGTGCCTTCGCCTGTATAGTAAAGGGAAAATACACTAGATAATTATCTTAACATACTTTGTTACAGTGCCAGAAAGAATTTAATTGTCCATGGCTTGTATATTTCTGTCAGTGTGGTAATACCAAGTATGTAGTTCATAGGAGAAGCAATTCTCTCCAGAGCATATGTTAATGTAAGCAAAACCTATCAGCTGCTTAAAGCTGTGGAAACTCTAGGCCTGCAGATGTTGGCTTACTCCTGTCCGAAAGTTGTAGAAGTTAATGTTGGCCAGTTGTGTGTTTACTGAGCCTGTGCAGGTTTCTAACTGGCTGTATTTTAATACTGTCTGTATTTTGGTTTAGCTTTGAAATGTCTTGACTTGAACATCCCTGTACTTCGTATTCTCGTAAACATGATGTCTGCCACTAACAGAACCCATACTGAAAGATGAATATGTAGAAGAATGATGATTTTTTTAGCTTTTTCTTTCACTGCTAAAAAAGGAAAGAGAACAGGGAAAAGTAAAATACAGGCTTATGAAGAGCAGGGAGTGAAACAGCTGTTTGACTTGAGAGGGTGAATTAGTTTCAGGTGTCTTACAAGTACCAAATATACTCCTAGTTTCTTAGCATCTCTGTAATAATGTGGTGATCTAATGCAAGGTCTAGGATTCAGCTGAGCTGTACCTTAGGTTTTTGGAATTCTGTGATAGTTTTCATTTCATAAACAAGATGAACATGTAAAAGTGTTTAGAAATGCTTAGCAGTTAAAGTTGGCTGAATTGCAGAGTTCATATTAGGGGAAAAGATGGTTTTGAAAAGGGGAAATGCTATGATAAAACCATTTCTTCTTATATCTTGCATGTTTCTTCAGGTGCCTCTTAATTAGCTTTTAAAATGATCAGTGTTGAAAAATTCTAACAGCTTTTCTCTTTGCAGAGACAAGGTGGTGAGTGTCTTTTGGAAACAGTGCTTCATTAGTTTCTTGGTAGCTTTTCCTCGAAGTTTCAGAGCATCCTTAGAGTGCCCACTAAATAAAAGGCTTGGTCTAAAAAAGCTGGTGAGAGAGTATACACAAGTATGTGGCTTTTTTGTTTAATTAAAAATATTCTTTATGTGCAGGTACATGTTGTCATTCATGGCTGTTGTTCAGGGAAGTTAGGATATTCTTTGTGAGTTAAATGTTTTGAAATTACTCTGACCAAGATCTTAAGTATGGGCCTTGAAGGCTTAACTGTGGCAACTATTTCTCAGAATTTTCCCTGGCTCTTTGAAATAAATGAGATAATTCCAAATAGACTGTTTTGTAAGCACAGGTAACTGCAAAGTGGCTGATTATAGATTGCATCTCAGGCCTTGGTTGTTTTGATAAGATGAAGCTGATCTATAGACCTTCCATGTTGGAAGGAAATTACTTGCTCAGCAAGACCGCTAGGATCAAGGGTTCCTAAACTTTCACATGGTGAATAGTGCCTTAGGTTGAACCAATTACCTTTTGTCCCACTTGCAGTTGTGCAGTATTGCTGAGATAACTTGAGTAAGTGCGTATATGAGACTGCATAACTTACTTTGCTTCAATGTCCTGAATGCTTCCTCTCTTTAAAAATGTTCTTTTTTCAATGTGTATCTTTCTTCCTGCTTTGTCCCCTTTTTATTTGATAGAAACAGTGTGAGGAGCTAGAGCTTTATGAATAAATAGAGCCCCAATCTCTCTGGGCCCCACTCTTCTGGTTCTTGGAGAAAAGTCTAGGAATTTATGCCTAGGAGATTGATTAACATTTGTTAACATTTTAACAACTGTAAACGATTTCTGGACTTGGAAAATTAAGTATAGCAGCAAATGATTTGGCATGGCTTGAGATGCTGCTCAGACCTTCTGGTTCTTCTGGTAAGCAAATTGGGAGGGCAATATATGTGTTTAGCAGAAAGTAGAGATATAACTTCTGGAAGTAAAAACATGTATGTGTTTTTGCATTAAACTATTTGGATCAGTTAGGTGCATGTTTTTATTAAACTGGATTTTGTTCTGTCATACCAGAAACTTTGATATGTTTGATTTTGTCAGATGGCATTTTTCTTGTATGAGCTTGAAAAGGGAATCTTTCTAGTTTTCTTATTTCAGAATTGTATTGAGGGTTGTACTAATTTAGTAAGCATTCAGAATACATGTATTTGACTTCTGGCTAGCTGTTATTAGGCTGCAGCAGCTTGAAGGAAAGAATTACTGTTTAAACTATTGATTTCCACATAGTACTCAGATCAAGTACGTTTTGTGGCTCTATGTTTTATTTTCTTTCCTTCCACTTGGCTGTTCTGGGAACATGACAACTCCAAGGTATTTCTCGTAGGAGTCTATCATTTAAATGGAGCTTGTACAAAATAAGGTATTCATAACATGCATGTGCTTTAACAAGTTAAGGAAGCCTGAATCCAAAGCTATCAGGAGAATACGGACAAAAGAATGATACTCCTGCTCATGCTTTTCTCTGTATCCTGAAAGCTATGTACTGTATTTTCATTCTGGAGCAGAATATGTTAGTGTTAATCAATAGTCTGTGTATTTTGATTAGATACTTTGCCTGTTGCTGGTTTTCAGACTGGGAAAAAATAGGTTGGAGTCAGCATCAGGGGCATTTTTTTCTTTTAGTCACTGAGTTAAAAATAAAGATGGATGTAGAGATCAAGCAAACATCCTACTGAATTTCATGGAAAGTGAACTTGGATCTTTTTGCTAAGGCTTGTTCTCTCATCAGTGCTGTCTGATTTTGATCACGTTCTGTTTTCTTGCAAGGGAAGAAGGGAAAACTTCAGCTGTCTGTGAGCTAACATACTGTGGTCCCAGCTTCAGTTTCTTCTATCTTGCTGTTGTATTGAGAGGAATAGATTCCTAACATGAAGTGGGTTTCAATTGACCACAAAATCTGATATAAAGCAATTGTACTTGTGCGTGTCTTGACTGAGATGGAGGGTCCCCTGTTGTAGTGCAAGTCCTTGGCATGTCCCTTTCTGGGCTTGGAGTATTTTATGCATCTCAGCTTAGTAGAACTTGGTTGCTGGAATTGATTGCAATATTTTCTGTTTTATTGCAGAGAATCAATTATTAACACTAGGAATTTGTTGTGGCATTTTTTTGTTGTTGGGGTTTGGTTTTTTGATTTTTTTCAAAACAAAGTGAAAGAAACTGCAAAATAGCAGCGCATTTCTCTGTCTTCAGCTTATTCTAATGAATTCTTCAAATTTTGAACAGAATCACAGGAGCTTTGTAGGGATGGCTAAAAATGTGATAGGAGTGTGTACTGTGGTTTTCAAGTAGTTCTTCAGCCCAGGTTTTACTTTGGCACATTTTTAGGCTTTGTTTGTGGTGGACTGAAATATAATCTTAGGTTTCAGTCCACTGAGCTCTAATCTTTGCCTTGCTTAACAGGAGGTGCATTTACTTTTCTCAGTGTGGATGGTCTTAAATGTTTTACTCCATGTAAGATTTCATACAGAAAACTAGTAACTAAAAGGATAGCAATCTCATTGTAGGATAAAATACACTGCATGGGAAGACTTGCTAATAATTTCCTAGCTTAATTTGTTTCAGGAACACGAATTCAACAGGTGAGATTTATTTGAAGGCAGGCTTCATGTTATATGTTGGTTTACAGTTTCTTTCACCAGTGTGGATTTAAAGTGGATCCTGTTTGAATTGTGTATATAAATTTTAAATTTCAGGATCCATGAGCTTGAGACAGCTAGTCTGTGAAATACTATACTTGCAGGTGGAGTAATTTTGTTATTTCTAAACCTGTCTTCTGTTGCATGTTACAATAAATTGTCATCTTAAAAAAAAGGCAGAATTTGAATGCAGGACTGGGAGGAAGTAATTAAATTATATATGTGCTTTGGAACTGCCTAGCTGAGGGAGTTAAGTGATAGAAGTTTTGATGAAGATTATGTCTCAGATAGGTAAGCGTGTGGTGGATGTTGTTCAGAGTTTCTGTTTTGTAATACAACCTAGAAATATAGAAAAATGGGTTAGAGAAAAGGTATGTAGCAGTAATCACTAGATGTGGGGAGAAAGTGTTCAGTTATCTTTTTTCTTTCTCTGTCTTCTCTCCACATATAATGAATGAAGATAGGTACATGCAGCTATAGCTGTGCCTGTCAGTTACAGACCTAAAGCTTTGCTGTGATCTATAGATGTTACCTTGGGCTGCTGGACATTGCAAAAATAGAAACTATTCCCTTTCTTTGAATAGCTCCTGCTTCATTACATGTGACTTCTTCCCCCCTCCTCCCCTTTTTCTTATTGAATGAAAACTAGAGTTAGTCTTCAGTATCTCGTTCATAAAATGTGTCTTTTGAGAGCTCCTAAACTAGCTTAAAATGAAAGACTGAAACTTGCTAGGTCAAAATTAGTGTTTATGGGTCAATGTTCCCAATAGTTCATTCGAATGTATTTCCTTCATTCAGTGTGAACTGTAGGGGCCCCTAAAGTCCTGAAGTTATGTTAAAAGCACTGGTCTGAGTGAGAGAAGCCCAGCAGCATTAATCCAGTTTGTCTAATGACTTAGTCTTACTGCCATTTATCATGTAATTACTGCTCCTCTGAAGGAGCCTTCTTGCATGTACTTCTGTTGATCATTTAGTAAGTTGAATCCCGTTTCCTAAGAAGGTAATCTTTCCTTTTATGAAACTTCATCCTAGGTTAAGGGTGAAGGAACTCATAACTGAGGAAGCACGTTTGAGAAATTAGAGTTTCTTCCCATCTTTGAAAGCTCCTTTGCTAATCCTTTCATTTAGTAAAGCATATATTTAACATATTAATGTGGTTTCACAGTTAGTGGTAAACTGGTTCTAGAACATCAGGTGGTAAGTCTGAAACCAGAAGATGATCACTGGTTTTCTTTTATGTAACTGTTAGTGTATGCTGAAAATATGGAAGAACAGCTGGGAAGTTTAAGGAAATAGCAGCTCTTATACTTATCAAGCTGTCTCCTGCACATGGGTAGTGTTGTCATCTGGCTGGATTACAATTTCATTCTAGTCTTGAGTAGTAGTTATATTTGTAAGCATGCTTCAAGGTAAGTTTATTCTGGTGTTTTCACCAGTGTAGTGGCTTCCTCTTCTAATTGAGCTCTTCTAGAGCCATTAATTTCTTAAATTTTTTGCTCATGGTCTCATTTAACCTTGAGTCTTGGGATTCCCTGGAAGTGGGACAGTGGCATACCTTGTATGAGATGTATTGCTCTAGTTAGTGCTGTATAAATACATAGCACAGTGAAGCTTGGTGAGAACTAGCTGTTTTGTGTGGCCACATAACTCTGACAGTCTCAAGAAAACACCGTACCCTGAGCAGAAACTGCTTAGAACTGTTTCTGTAGTATCTGTTTCTGGGAAACCAGCTAATTGCTTTTGAGTTCAGTGACCACAAAGAGAACACTGTATAGCCAATCTTTATAAGGAAGCCTGCAGTGCACATGGCTTGTATTTTTTGAGCTTAGTTACACGGAATATAACTAAAGTGAAGAGTCAGAAAACAGGCACTCTGAAGTAAAATGGTTATTCTGTCTCTACTCATAATTAATACTGGTTACCATTTTTTTAAAACAAGTTCTTTGCATATACATATGTATATATTAGACTATTGAACAGAGGTGAAGCAAAATTTGTTTTCAAACAAATGTAACTTGGTGTGATGAGGTGAGAGGGGCAGGTTCCTTTCGGCACTGGCAATGCCATAGTTGTCCACTCATAATAAATGAGCCACTTAGCACCAGCTGCTGTTTCTGCTGTAATTCAGTGTGTGCCAACTCTGAAAGCATGGTGAGGGTAAACTTCCATAGAGGTGCAGTGCAACATCTTTTGACTGTACCATTTTTTTCTGAGACTTAAAATGGACTCAGGAAATACCACTGAAGTATATAGAAGTACGGAAAAGAGATGGACTCAGTGTCACTCTGTTTTATTTTTTTTATTATGTTTTGTAATTATTTGCTAAATAAGAAGTTAGATATTGGAGGGCATCCTCTGAACAGAGCTGACATTGGCACAAATGTTTGAGGCATGGTTAATGTTGCCATTTTGTATTTTTTCTTCTATTTTTAAATGAACTTAAATCTATCAGCCAGTTCTTAGTTCTCTTGAGGCAGTTATTTGATTTCCTTATGGGGTTTGGTGAGCTTGTGTCTTGTGGCTTAGGCTTCTCCAAAGGAACTGCATTCAGCTGCTCTTGACTGGTAAAAACTCAGAACTGTATTTCATAGTATTAAACAGTCACAGCATTTAAAAGGCAAGTGCATTTGCGGTCAACTTCTGTGCTTTTTATGGCATATATTTGTTACAGTCTGACAGATTTTTGTTTGGGATTTATTTCAGTGCTTTTTGACCACTTCACCTGTCTGAGGTAGCACAGCTCCATGTAGTTGAGCTAGAATGAATTTATGTAAAACCAATACTACACGTTCCACTTAAATTTGTGAAAGCTGATGCTCTGCTTTTGAGTATTTTACTAGATTGTTTCTTTTTAGAATGCTAAATTAATTTTGCCTTTATGCCTAGACTTTTTAGAAAATTACCTGGAAAACTATTTTCACAGGTTAGTTCTTAATGTTCTCCCTTTTTTAAGGCAATTGCTTTATATGTGACTGTCTCTAGAATTTGTTTACTGCAGCATATAGATTATCTTCAAGCAGTTGTGTATATTCTGTTCCTCACTGAGATAAAAGTGCTTCCCTGAATGTGGGTCTTGATCTTTCTCAGCTTTGTTTTTTTGGAAACAAATATCTATTTCCCTGAAAAGCAGAAGCAGGTGATTGTAGCTTGTGTATCAGATACGTTGGAACGGGGATTTATGATGTGAGTGAATATTGCAGAAGGCAACTATCTTTCTGGATTTCTAGCAGGTATGTGGAGTGAGTGATTAGAAGATTCTTCCATCCTCTGAAGTTTTTCTGTGCTTCTTGTTAAATGACTGGTTTGCTTTTTGAAATAACTAATTTTTTAATCACAGAGTAGGCAAGTATTCTCCATAGAAGCCAAATGAATCCCAAAGTGTGATTGAGTGTGACTGTGATGTGGTAGACATTTGTACTATCTTCTGTGGACTCAGATGTCAGTGAATGTTACTGAAGCAACATCCTGCTTTTGTCTGAGGCAGGTGTCCGAAGCATAGTATTCTTATTTTCTGTATTTAGGTTGAACTCTTCAGTTAGTCTTTTTCTTCAGCCAATAGAACCAATAGATCATTGGATTTATTTGATATTGCATTTTAATTAGATGTACCTTTTATGTTATCCAACTCTTTTCTAAATAGCTAAAAGAAATTGTCTTGAATTATGTGTTGCAGAATTTTGGATTTTAGAGAAACTTCACCATTTTTCAATTTCAGCATTGAACAAGAAATAAGCCACAGGCCTAATTTCCACTTTCAGGTAGTGCCACAAATTTGAGCATAGGATGTGTGCTATATTTGGAATCACTTTTACCTTCCAGGTACACATAAAGAAAAAACAGAAATGGTCCATTCATATTTTTTCGGTCAGGCTTTGCAGTTATTAGCTACAGGGGCTAATGCTTTAGCTGCTTTTGCAGTCATGAAAAATTCTAAGTGTACATACCTTGGTATAACTGTTAAGGTCTCTTTAAAGTGGAAATGGGCTCATATGTATTATTCTGTTGTAACTTTACAGCTCCAATGTGCTTTGTGTATTTACATGCCAAGACTGTTGCACTGTGCAACAGCAGTCCTCAGGTAGGGAGTTGTTATAATAAGACATATTTTTAAAGTTAATACTGCAAATGTCGGCTTGTTTCTCTGGTTGCGGCAGCTTCTGTAATTTCATTATAGTCAATAAATCTTTTCCAGTAAAGTTTACTACTTAAATGTTTGTAGTATCACATCCTTAATTTGTGGAATTTTGGTTTTCTGCCTTGAGCACTGTCTAAACGTAGTGAAGTTCTAATACATTGCTATGTTGCCTTTTAAAATGCACAGTGTAGACTAGTTCTAGAATCACAAAATGGCTTGGTTTGGAAAGGCTTGTAAGGATTGTCTTGTTCCACACTCTCTGCCGTGGGCAGGGACACCTTTCACTGACCCAGGTTGCTTAAAAGTACCCATCCAGCCTGCCCAGGAACACTTCTAGAGGTGAGACATCCTCACTTCTCTGGGCAGTTTGTTCCAGGGCCTCACCATCCTCATTGTGAAGAATTTCTCCCTAATATTTAATCTACTCTCTCTGTTTAAAACCTTTAGTTTTTGTCCTGTCTCTTCCACTTCCTGATGAAGAGTCCCTCTCCATGTTTCTTGTAGGCCCTGTTTTGGTACTGGTAGACTGCTGTATGATCTCCCTGGAGCCTTCTCCAGACTGAACAATGCCATATATAGGAGAGATACTGCAGCCCTGTGATCATCTTCGTGGCCCTTCTGTGCACCTGCTTGAGCAGATCGATGTCTTTATTATGCTGGGGCCCCCAGTTAGTTATTCAGCTCATAATAGTCCATCTCCAAGTTGTAAGGTATTCATTCACCTGTGGCTTAAACTGACTTGGCTCTCCTCACTTGACACCCTCTGTGGTCAAGTTTGCTTTTTTCCACTTGTGTGACTGTAAAGATGCTAAGAGTGTGAATGGCTGAGAGTGAATCTGGGGCCATTGCTGTTTCACAAGGATGATGACACCAACACCTTAGGATGAGGCTGAAGAGAAGGGTCAAATCTTCTTCCATGTGTTTCTTGGTAGTTTCTCACATATTCTGAAGGATTATTTTAAGGCAGTGCAAGGATTTATATTATCTGTATGTTTGTTGTTTTTTTAATAGGTTGTATGAGTACAGACCTTTCTCTGATATATTTTTTTCCCTTCAGCTGGAAATGAAATGTAAGCCCTGGGTTTTCCAGAGGCATCTAGGAGTCTGTAGAGAAGATTCTTTTTTTTCTGTTAAGGAAGCATCACTGCTTCTTTCAGTATCTGTAGCCCCCCCACCTTTTCTTTTGAGAAATAAATGTTGGAGCACATCTCAGTTACTGATAGGAAGTAATATGAGATAATGGGATACATCTCTTCTTCACCCCTTCCCGTTCTATCTCTGGGATTTCTTGACTGACGAGCTCTGACATGGATTTTACAGTGGTTGTTAATTCCTCGTGTTACTTCATCAAAGAGTGACTGTATCTGAAAAGATGTTACTGTCCTGAAATATCTTACTGTTAGTCTAATAAGTAACTTTGGAGGATTAGGAAAACTGATGCAGAAACTTTTGTTTGTAATGGTCAGTAGGGTACACCTTACCAGAAATTTGCCTTGGATGCTGGAGTGCTTGTGGTGCCTTTGTAAATGGTTTTTTTTGTTTGGTTTGGGTTGAGTTTTTTTGTAACAGTAGTTTAGACAGCAGTCCTAATAGCGTACTCTTATTCTCCCTCCTGATGTTTTTCTGATCTACATACTTTGAGGTTGGGTTGCTGATATGGTTTTTTGTTGTAGGTTCACCACCATCCCTGCACCATGGCGGGTGTTTTTACTGTGTTTTTTTGGTGTGTCCCCCCCCATTCAATTCAGGACATCTTTTCTTTTTCGTATGAATCCAAGCTTGTGTACATATATGAGCCTGTAAAACTACAGCTCTTCATTCAACTGTTTGTTTGTTTTTGTTGGTTTTTTTTTTCAGTAGTTCTTCCATAACTCTTAATTCTAGTTTAGAAACAGAGCTGCAGGCTGAAGAGGCGATGCTCTCTTTAAAGCTGATGTACGTCCTAGAGGGAGATTATAGTGAACCCAGGAAGGCAGTGTATAACTCATTTTAGCTTACACTGTAAGAGATTTTAGTGTGAGGTCTTAGTTCCTGCAGTTGTATCTGGGGAAACTCAGGGATGAAGATAACAGCTGCTCTAAATCAAAACTTTGTATTTGTGATGGAAGACTTTAAGTCTAGAAGATGTGTATGAGAAGTAAGAGTTTGCTAAAATTCTGTCAGTTGTTAGGGAAATGGGTCTTCAGGCTGCAAGAAGAGAAGGCCTTGGGAAGCAGGAGGAACTAATAGTAGCCTTAGAGTACGAATGGGCAGACTATACTGAGCCAGGGTCTTTATAGCAGTGTATGGAAGGCAAGCAAGGGGCAGCAGGCATGTATTAAAATAATTGCATTTAAGAAGAAGGTGTTTCTTCATGGAGTGGGACTATTATTGGGACAGGTGAAAGAGACTCTACAGTGTCCAGCCTTAGATGTTTTGATGCCCACTGGACAAAGCGCTGCATAATCTGGACTGATTTTGCTGACCTTGCTTTGAGAAGGAACTTGACTAGAGAACTCCAGTTGTTCTTTCCAGTCAGAATTATTCTATGAATCTGTAGCAAAAAATGTAACAATCCTCAACTTCATGAATAAATTGTCCACCTTAGAGCTTGAAACAGAATCAGTAATGGACCTATAAAATCTCATGGGGTTTAACAAGACCAAGTGCAAGGTGCTGCACCTGAGTATCAGTACAGGCTGCGGGATGGAAGGATCAAGAACAGCCCTGCAGAGAAGGACTTGGGGGTGCTGGTGAACAAGAGGCTGGATATTGACCCATCACTATGCACTCACAGCCCAGACAGCCAAACATGTCCTGGGCTGCACCAGAAGCAGTGTGGGCAGCAGGTCAAGGGAGGTGGTTTTGCCCCTCTACTCTGCTCTTGTGAGACCCCACCTACAGTGCTGCAGCCAGCTCAGGAAGTGGCATTTCCAGCACAGAAGGGACATCGACCTGTTGGAACAAGTCCAGAGGAGGCCACCAAAATAATTAGAGGGCTGGAGCACCTTTCCTGTGAGGAAGGGCTGAGAGAATTGGGTTTGTTCAGCCTGAAAAAGAGAAGGCTTACAGGTGACCTAGTTGTAGCCTTCCTGAAGGAAGCCTACAAGAAACATGGAGATGGACTTCTTACAGGAACATGTAGTGACAGGGCAAGGGGGAATGTCATCATACTGAGAGTGGGTTTAGATTAAATATTAGAAAAAAAATCTTTACTGTGAAGATGGTGAGGCCCTGGAACAGGTTGCCCAGGGAAACTGTGGATGCCCCATCCCTGGAAAGATTCAAGGACAGGTTGGATGGAGCTCTGAGCAACCTGGCCTAGTTAAAGGTGTCCCTGCCCATGGCAGGGTGGTTGGAACTAGATGATCTTTAAAGTCCCTTCCAACTCAGGCCGTTCTGTGATTCTGTATTAATAGCCTTAAGGCAGATAGTATGGCTTTAGTGAAAATTTAGGAAGTTTTTAGGAAGTTTTAGGAAGTTTTTAGGAAAACTTTAGGAAGTTTTGATTCGTGCAAATATTGAAGTCTATGGATGTAATACGGAAGATAACTGAATCTTTTGCGCTGACACAGGATGTTTGTTTGTTTTCTTGAAGTTCAAGCTGGTTGCTTAAAAATTCAGTGATGAAATGCTCAGAAGGAAAAGGGAAAATACCAGACTTGCTAGTGATGAGCAATGGGATGGTGTGCCAAAACTTGAGCAAACAAGCAGTAATGGGATCCCTCAGCTTCATGAGGTGTTGGTTACAAACTACCACACTAATGCACACAGCATAAGGAACAAATAAGACTAGCTTGAAGCTTTGGCCCGGTCCCAGAGATTTGATATTATTGGCATAAGTGAAAGCTGGTGGTATGAATCTTGTGATTGGATGGTTTTTTAGGCTCTTCAGGAGGGAGAAGAGGCAAGGGGGTGGCATTGTACGTAGTGGAAAAGAGGTCACAGTTGGTGATGGCACAACNTTGGAACTAGATGATCTTTAAAGTCCCTTCCAACTCAGGCCGTTCTGTGATTCTGTATTAATAGCCTTAAGGCAGATAGTATGGCTTTAGTGAAAATTTAGGAAGTTTTTAGGAAGTTTTAGGAAGTTTTTAGGAAAACTTTAGGAAGTTTTGATTCGTGCAAATATTGAAGTCTATGGATGTAATACGGAAGATAACTGAATCTTTTGCGCTGACACAGGATGTTTGTTTGTTTTCTTGAAGTTCAAGCTGGTTGCTTAAAAATTCAGTGATGAAATGCTCAGAAGGAAAAGGGAAAATACCAGACTTGCTAGTGATGAGCAATGGGATGGTGTGCCAAAACTTGAGCAAACAAGCAGTAATGGGATCCCTCAGCTTCATGAGGTGTTGGT
Source organism: Sclerurus mexicanus (assembly GCA_013396755.1). Taxonomy (NCBI): domain Eukaryota; kingdom Metazoa; phylum Chordata; class Aves; order Passeriformes; family Furnariidae; genus Sclerurus; species Sclerurus mexicanus. The sequence continues at coordinate 233,388 of VWZF01006301.1, read as the reverse complement.
TACAAACTACCACACTAATGCACACAGCATAAGGAACAAATAAGACTAGCTTGAAGCTTTGGCCCGGTCCCAGAGATTTGATATTATTGGCATAAGTGAAAGCTGGTGGTATGAATCTTGTGATTGGATGGTTTTTTAGGCTCTTCAGGAGGGAGAAGAGGCAAGGGGGTGGCATTGTACGTAGTGGAAAAGAGGTCACAGTTGGTGATGGCACAACTGAGAGCCTCTGGGTAAGAATCAAGTGAGAAACAAATAATGTGGATGTCATTGTGGGAGTCTACTGTAGACCTCTCAGGCAGGATGATGACACCAACAAATTATTCTTTGAGGAACTAAGAGACCCTTCCTAGTCAACTGCCCTTGTCCTTATGAGGGGCTTCAACTTGCCAGAAATCAGCTGGGGGCATCACACAGCTCAAACAACCCAGGCCAGAAGAGTCCTAAAACCTCGAGCTGACAATTTCGTGAAATAGGTCCTAAGGGGGCTGACTCAGAAAGGTGCTCTCTTTGGNAATTCAGTGATGAAATGCTCAGAAGGAAAAGGGAAAATACCAGACTTGCTAGTGATGAGCAATGGGATGGTGTGCCAAAACTTGAGCAAACAAGCAGTAATGGGATCCCTCAGCTTCATGAGGTGTTGGTTACAAACTACCACACTAATGCACACAGCATAAGGAACAAATAAGACTAGCTTGAAGCTTTGGCCCGGTCCCAGAGATTTGATATTATTGGCATAAGTGAAAGCTGGTGGTATGAATCTTGTGATTGGATGGTTTTTTAGGCTCTTCAGGAGGGAGAAGAGGCAAGGGGGTGGCATTGTACGTAGTGGAAAAGAGGTCACAGTTGGTGATGGCACAACTGAGAGCCTCTGGGTAAGAATCAAGTGAGAAACAAATAATGTGGATGTCATTGNATTACAGGATGAGGATGGTCACCTCACAAACAGGTGGAGGCGTTTACTGCTTTCTTTGCCTCTGTCTTCAACATGAATGATGGATCAAGGGGGTCTCAGTGCCCTTTAGCTGGAGGACCATTACTGTGAGAATGGTCACCTCCTGGTTGACCCTGCAGTTGTGTGGGATCTGCTGCTCCAGTTGGATCCCTTGAAATCTGTGGGTCCTGATGGGATCCAACCAAGAACCTTCAAAGATATAGCTGATGTCATTGTACAGCCTCTCTTGAGGTTTNAGGATGGTCACCTCACAAACAGGTGGAGGCGTTTACTGCTTTCTTTGCCTCTGTCTTCAACATGAATGATGGATCAAGGGGGTCTCAGTGCCCTTTAGCTGGAGGACCATTACTGTGAGAATGGTCACCTCCTGGTTGACCCTGCAGTTGTGTGGGATCTGCTGCTCCAGTTGGATCCCTTGAAATCTGTGGGTCCTGATGGGATCCAACCAAGAACCTTCAAAGATATAGCTGATGTCATTGTACAGCCTCTCTTGAGGTTTAATTTTTGAGCGGTCTTGGGAATCTGGACAGGTCCTAGCTGAGTAGAAGCTGGCAAATATTGTCCTGATTTTCAGGAAGTACAGGAAAGACCCTGGAAACTACAAGTCTGTCAGTCTCACTTAACTGAAAAGATTATGCTGGGAAGTGTTGAAAATCACCTGGAGGACACCGTAGTCATTAGTCACAGCCAGCATGGCTTCACAGGGGGAAAGTCCTGCTTATCAAACCTGATTTCCTTCTACAACAGGGTAACTCACTTAATTGACCTAGGAAAGCCAGCAGATGTAATCCTTTTGGACTTTGGCAAAGCTTTTATTAATGTCTCACGGGATCCTTCTAGACAAAATGACCTGCATACAGCTGAATAATCATGTTACGTGATGAATGAGCAACTGGCTCATAGGTTGGGCACAAGAGTTACAGTGAACAGGGTAGCATCAGGCCGGCTTTCAGTCACTAATGGGGTTCTGCAGGGTTCTATCTTAGACCTAGTGCTCCTCAACATCTTCATAAATGACTTGAACACAGGACTCAAAAGAATACTAAGTAAGTTTGCCAACAACACTAAATTGGGAATATCTGTCAACTCCCTTAGGGGCAGACATGCCCTGCAGAGAGACCTCAACAAATGAAAGAGATGAGCAATCACCAGCCATATGAAGTTTAACAAAGGCAAGTGCTGGGTTCTGCACCTGGGATGGGACAACCCTGGTTGTGTGTATGGACTGTGGAATGAGATGCTGGGAAGCAGCACTGCAGAAAGGGACTTGGGGGTCCTGGTTGATGGCAAGTTGAATATGAATCAGCAGTGCCCTGGCAGCCAGGAGGGCCAACTGTGTCCTGGGGGGCATCAGGCAAAGCATCGCCAGCCACTCAAAGGAGGGGATTGTCCAGCTCTGCTCTGCACCGGGGAAACCTCACCTTGAATATTGTGTGCAGTTTGGGGCATTACAATGTAAGAAGGATATAAAGCTATTACAGAGTGTCCAAAGGAGGGTAAATGAAGATGGTGAAGGGCCTTGAGGAGAAGCTGTATGAGGAGCAGCTGAGGTCACTTGGTCTGGTCAGCCTGGAGAAGAGGAGACTGAGAGAAGACCTCATTGCAGTCTTCAACTTTCTCATGAGGGGAAGAGGAGGGGTGGGCATTGATCTCTTCTCTGTGGTGATCAGTGATAGAACCTGAAGGAATGGTGTGAAGCTGAGTCACGGGAGGTTTAGGTTTGGTATCAGGAAAAGGCTTTTCATCTGGAGAGTGATTGGGCACTGGAATAGGCTCCTCATGGAAGTGGTCACAGCACCAAGCCTGACAGAGTTCAAGAGGTGTCTGAACAATACTTTCAGCCACATGGTGTGATTGTTGGCTTGTCATGTACCAGGTCCAGGAGTTGGACTTAATGATCTTGATGGGTCCCTTCCAACTCAGCATATACTTTGAGTCTATGAGCTTTTCCATACCCTGTCCATGGTACTGCAGCTATTTCCCTTCCATAACAGTAGTCAGGCTGAGAATGTGTTGGAGTAAAGTGATTTAGTATTGGAGTTGGACTAGGTGGGGTGTGTGGTGTGGATTTTGTAGGTGTTTTTATTCCTGTCTCTCCTGTAAGGTTTTTCTTCTTGTTTGTCCTTCAAAACCTCAGGAATAGCAACAATGCTGTATTTGGCAAAATGCTCATTTTGTATTTGTGTCTTTGTAAAAAACAGAAGAAACATGCTTAATTTCTGTTGGCTAAAAAGCACAATTTTGAAAATCTAGAATAATTTCTTCACTCTGTGACTGCAAGTATGCTATGGTTTATCTTATAGCAGAACTTAAAGACTTTATTTTCTGCTTAAACAAAGACCTTTAGGTAGCTTTCCTGTGATGATTAGGAATACAAATAAAGCCCCAAATGAAAAGTAAAATTAGGTGTTAAATATCACTATGGTGTTTCACACCTTCTGCAGTGTACCTTGAGAGAGTGAAGGAGATCTGGTCCTAGCACTTCTGTCCGCTTTGCACTGTACCTGGGGGTAATGTCCTTTACAGTAGTAATTCTAGATTTTGTGGATATTCTTTCTGAAGCTTAGTAGTTTTGTTTGGGTAATTAAAAAGTGTTTTTAAACTAACCCATTGTTACATTGGTATTGCTCTTAGATGAAAGGTAAAGGACATGTAATTTTTTCAGTACATTAGCACTTTTATTTTCTTTAATAACTGGAAGGCATTGGACAAAATTCTCACTTTTTTGACTCATATTAAGGCTTGTGAGGGTTTAATGGCACTTGCAAAGTAAAACTAATTAGGGATTGGTGAATAATACAGGTGTTTGTAAACTATCCACTACCTTTATAGAATACTGCAGATGAAGTGTTCGAGAGAGCTTTTTGTGTGTCTAGTACTATTCTTCAGTTCTGTCAGTCAAAGAAGTTAAGCAGACATAAATAATCACCAAAGTGCACAATTATTCTGGCCTGAAGGAATGCAAAGGTACTTCTCTCTCCAGGCTGCCCTCTTCTTGGTTTCTCCCCTCAAGTGGTAACCTAGTTGGTTATGGGCAAACTGTGGGGTTCTGTGGGTGCTGGAGACCTTGGCTGACAGGTATAGTGAGTACTTTACATGCATGTTATCCTTTAGGAATGGTGTTCCCACTGAAATATTGACTCTGAACCATGTACTGCTCCACTCTCCCCTTCCCTTCGGTGGACTGGAGAGTAGAATTGGAGGTACAAAAGGTAAAGATCACAGGTTGAGATAAGAAAAATTTACTGGAAGCAGCAATGAAATAAGACAACAAAGAGTAACAGCAGCAATAGTAATGAGAGGGTGCAAGAAAGATGTGAACAATTCACAAGTGATTGCTGACTCAGCAGAAACCCCAGAAAATACCTGACTCTTCCCTCTGCCAGGCTACTTGACCTGGTAGGGATCCCCTCCCCATCCTCAGAAAATGACATGAAGGGGTAGAGAATAACCTCCATGTCCTAGCCATGATCTGGATCTAGGTCAGAGTTCTAAAGGATTCACTGACTACTGGAGAAGTAGCACTCTACAAACAAAATTTTGGTGTTCGGTTCGAAGAGCAGATGTGATGAAGGACAAGGTCTTCACCTGATTGTATGAATTTTTTTCTTTTTTTTTTTTCTTGGAACCATTGAACATAACAGCATCTTTTCTGTTATGGGTTGTTTCAATTTCTCTCCTATGTAATTTATCAGTGAATTAAATTTGTATTTTGACTGTTGCTATTATATATTGAAAATTTAAATAATACTGCCTTTCTCCATCTAAAAATGCAAGTATAATGTTTATCTTGAGTAAGTTTTTTTTTGAAAGGTAGAGAGGGAAGGCTTCTTTACCATATATTCAAATCTGCATGATGGTAACAATTCTGAACAGCAAAATGCCTTTCAAAGGGTGGCGAATGTTCTGAAGCAGATCCTGTATGTTTTGTGGATAGCAGTAAACTCCTAAGCCTTTTTGCGTTTAAGCTTTTGTGAGTGCATAGCAGTAAGAAATTCTAACAGTATGCTACTGCAGTTCTGCCTGAAGTACTTGGCATTATTTACATAACTAAGTAATGAATTTTGCCACCTATGCCCCAAATTTGTGTTGATCTGTGAGAAAAGAGTAAATGCAAGATTTGTAAAGACGTTTAAATAGAAAGCAGACATAGTTGAGATGTTCAGAAATGGTAATGCTGCCTGTTACAGGCAGTCTGCAATGACTGTATAGTAGATACTTAAAGGATTTTTTGATCCCTTTTAAAGTGATGTAAGATGCTTGTTTTACTGCTCAGCTATAGTATACTGAAGTCTCTATTTTTCTTGTTCTACCTTGTCTGCAAAAACTTTAGTGGATAACTTATGATGCGTATGTTCGAAGAGTGTCTTAAAGACCTCTTCTATCCCTCCTGCCCCACCAAGTGTATTGGTTTTCTCTGCTATGCCGCAGTTAATCAGTGGGCTTTGCAAATGGCCATGTTTCTCTTTCTGCTGTTCACTGAGGATAACAAGTTGAATTACTAATAATTTTCATTCTTATGCATACCCTAAGAACAAATTTTACATTAATTTTTCAAACTTACCTTTAATTGTGATAAAAACTTGGGACGCTAACTTTGGCTCAAGTGCTGAACATATTAAAGGTCCTATTTATAACTTAGTCATTACTGAATTTTGAAAGTGTCAGTTTTTGTCATCCTGTTTCCCTGTGCAAAAGTGAGGGCTGCAGAAGCAGCATCTTGTTGGATATAAAGATAGTATCTTGTGTTAGACCAGTATACTAGTTCATTATATATGTTGGTCTAATAAAAGATACAATCTCAGCCTACAAACCTTGTGGCTGCATTGGAATAGGATGGATGTAGGAGTGTGTGCAAGGCACAAGGATGTGGCTTCATCTTTAACAGTCTCAGGACTTGGCAGAGGTGTGCGGTGTTAGGAGACAAGTTTTCTTTCCCTCCATGCTCTCTCCTGTCTTCTCTTGTGACTCTCCTTGATCCATGTTCTATTTAAGGAAAACTGCTGTGGGCACATGCTTTGTCTTTGGTATTGATATCTCTGCATTCAGGTGTAGCAAAGTGACTTGTGACTTCATGCTGAAAACCCTAATTCTGCATAGTGATGTGCTATTTTATATGCTGTCTGTGAACTTAATCTAGAGGGAATATTCTGTATGCTGTAACATTCTTAGTCTTATGCATAGCCATGTGTTTCAAGGAATTAAAAAACCCTGTGGCTACAAGTGCTGCTCTAAAAGTGTTTAGAAGAACTTTCAGTCTTTCATAGAAGCTACTTTTATATGAACGATGAAAAACTAAACTGAGATTTTTATTGAAAGATGGTTACCTGAAAAGTAGCTCTTTACCTTGAGACTCCTTGTAGGGGAGAAATCATGTGAATTTTGCATGTGATTGCCTTGGAGTTCTTGCCTTATGGAGAAGGCAGCTAACCTGGCAACTGCTGTAATCTGTAACCCTGAGGAATGGGGCAGTGGGAACCATGTCCTTGCCACTGACTGAGGTCAGCATGCTTTCTTCCTCCTGGGAGAGAATGTTACTCTAACTTTGGATTTTTTCTATGCACTACCTACTGCACCCAAAGAGTGCTTCCTTCCAGAGGGTTGGGGAATTGAGTTGTTGACATTCCAGCAGTAGCAGGAGTACTTCATTCCTTTCCAAAGGTTTGCTGTTTGTATGAGAGAGCTGGGAATTTATCTGATTGATGTTCTAGTGTAAATTTGGGAACAATGATGTGGTTTGAGGTGTGCATACATAACCAGGTTTTAATAAACAGAATGGAAATAAAATGAGACCACCGCAAAACTCAAGGTGCTGTTTAATCACCTTGACTGTTCATTGTTAACTAACTACTGGCATGGTATGCTTTTGAGCAATCTGAACTACATCTTTCTGTGTGCACTATGTTATCAACATAGACTCTTGTTAACATCTGATTTACTGATCTACATGCACAATACTGTTCACAAGCATTTTGTATTACAGTAGGTAAGGAGAAAACATTAACCTGCTTTTCAGACAAATGTCTCTTCTTAAAAAGCAGATAAAAATCTGTTATTTTATTGAGTCAGAGGAGCAACAATACTGTATGTAGTGATGTGGTCTGTACAGATTATTTTACCCCCTCTTCGTTACTGTATGGATCCAGTCCTTATGCAGATGGGTATTAAAAGAACTAGGGATGTGTAACCTGTTTCCTGTTAGGAAGCAGATAACCTGTGTGCCATATCCCTAATATGTGCCATATCCCTAATATCCATGATATGATCCCCCCACCCCTGCTCCCTCTCCAAGTCCTCAGGAAAAATGCTTCTATAATTACGCTGTTTACTAGATAAATGTTGAGAAGTATCTTTTTGTAATTTGGGGAGTAAGTCTGATGCTAAGGGGTGACTTAGCATTATTTTGAAAGTGGATGTTGCTTTTAGGGACATTGAAACCACTCCACTCTGATGCAGGAACAATAATACAGGTTTTCTGGTTACCCTTTAAAATGCTTAATTGCTGCTAATCACCTTGCAGATGAAGACCAAGCCATATTGTAAAGTTTCTATTATAGGTTCAGAATCACACATTAGCCCACACAAAAGTAGCTGTGCAATATGACCCATTGTTTTATTTTCTTTTTTCTGCACACACATTTCAAATGGAACTTCAGTGGTTTCAAGACTAATTTTGGAAGACGCTTTCTAATCAGATTAAGTTTTGTGCTTAACTGTTTTCCTAAAGCATATTTCATGTGAGATACAGCTAGTGCTGTCTATCCTGTAGTCAGTACACACAGTGAGAATAAATGTAAAAAGCGTGCATTTGTATTTCATTCTGGTTCATTATTACTTGGCTTCTTGATGCCAAGACCATAGAAATTCTGAATGGTAAAACAGACTGAGTGGATTATTTTTCTTGTAGAATGCAACCACTGAGCTGTTTTAGGTATATCTGCATATTAATTTTTCAAATACTTTGATTAGCAGGAGTATGTGGCTGTTTATAACATCTATGTATGTTAGCCATTTTCCCTTTTAAAACTGGATTTACAAATGCTTTTCCTCTAAATCAGAAGTGTCAGTTGTTTTTTTGAGAATCATACTAGCTTAGATGATGCAAAGTGTTAATACAGTACACTACCTTTTGCAAAGGCAAGGATCTCAACTTCTGTGGAAGGCTACAAGGCAAACTCATTCATTTTATTTTGTAGAAAGGTAAGAAATATTTTACAAGTGTTTTCGGACTTTACTGAGCAATAAACATTGATCCTTCTGTTTTCATTGGTCTCTAATATAATTAAGGATTGAATTGCAGATTTTCCAGGAATGGAACATACTTGCTAGTATATTCTGAAAATTGACCCTGGATATAAGGGATGTGGCACTTGGCAGTGGGATGAGTTTTCCGTTGTAATTTCAAACGTTAGCTGTTTCAATAGCAACCTAGTCATTAGATAACGTTATGATCTTACACGCCAGTGTTTTTTCTCCTTTGCTTTTGAAATCTTGTGTAGTCCTATCTTGGGGAAACTCCGTGGTGTTTTCTTGTGAGGTAGTTACTACAATCATCTCAGCTTTGTTAGCACCAGCCCTCTGAAATCCACTTCTGCAAGATGGGTTTTGTACACACAGTATATGATGTCTCCTGTATTTCTAATATAATGGTTGAGTATAATGGACCTTATTTAGAAATGAGTGACTCTTCTGTAAAAGAAACTGCAAACAGCTTGAAACTTGGGGCAACATGCCTGACTTGCAAGGTTCAGTGTTGCTGTTTCACTGTGTAGGTGCCTTGTGGGAGAGCAAGGAAAAGACCTCACCTTGATGCAAGATGCCGTTTATCTCTGAGGGCTAACTGCAGCCTCTTAAATGGTAAAAAAAAATAAAAATAAATGTGTATACTGACCTCCCTTGTTGAAGTTCTTTGATACTTCTCTGTTGGATTTTCTTATACATCAGAAGTTTTGGAACACATAGAATTAATTCTTAGAGCTGTGGCTCTGACCTGTGATTGGTGTCTTTTCTTCCCCAGGAACTGGTGTAGGCTTTTCTCAAGTTCCTTTTGATATGGCCAGATTTGTAAAGATGAGTAGATGCTTGCGTGCTGGTGTGTAAATGTCTATCTAGAGACTTCTCTCACTCCTGATGGTTGGTTTTGTAGGTTTGATCATCACCAGAAAAAGTGAAGAACAACTTAATTGTGCTATTGACCTCTCTGAGTTGCTTGCCCTTGCTGAGGAGATACGGCTTTTCTCTGAACCTGCTCAGGCTACATGTGTTGATTGTTTATGCTCACCGGTGCTGGTTGCAGGATTTACTCTGTACTTCTGCCATCCTCCTCATTACAGCAGAACTGGTATAAAATTTTTTCTGTGGCTTTTTGGTCTGTTTTGGAGTCTTCTGCATGCCTTGGATCCTAAAGATTTAGATAGAGGAAGCAGGCTGCCATAGATTAAAAATAGACTATTTCATACCTATGAAGACAGAATAAAGTGAGGACAAGCTTACTTTGGCAGTTAATGGGAAGAATCACTGAAATACAGGCTCTTGTGACTTGACTTTTATGTACCTTATCATAAGCATAGCATTACTGTAACATTCAGCCCTAAATTATTGGCAGAAGTGGGCTTGAACTCTTAATCTGAACAAATAAATGATTAACCAATTTTCTTCCCAGAAACGTTATGCAAGGGGAAATAAAAATGCATGGCTTCAAACTCCTTATGATATTTCCCAGCTAAGAGTATCCAAGCAAACATTATTGAGGATGATCTTTCTCTATCTAGTGGGAATCTTGATGTTGTTAAAGTTTGCTATCAGGTGATAATGGGGACCTGTCTTTTCCTTTCACATTTCCCACGTTTCATTTCAATTTCTTTGCAACTTGAGCTTGGTTTATCTTGATATTACTATTTTCCAGAATTGATTTCTGTTGCTCTTTGTTTTCAACAGCCAAGAGTACAGTTTTAATCTAATGTGCTAATGGGAAGTGACAGCGCCACTGTGAAAAACATAGTCCTCCTAAACAGGCAGCATGAGGCTGTGTAATCTACTGACTATAATAGATGTGTTGCTTCTTTTTTCTTCAAATGTTTGATTTCAGTTGTGACTGTCACTACAGATTGTGGAGGTTGTTGTACTTGAGGTGCTTGGATATGGTTGAGATGTTGCTGTCCCAAGAAACAAAGTTTTGTTTATAATAGCTAGTAAACAAACCGAAAGTAGTGTGGTCTCAAACAGTTCTAAGTGATACTAGCAATAGGCAAGTTAGTATCTTCTGTGAATGCTGAAGTTTTGGAGCTGGGTTATATTATAGTTGTTTTTTTTTGTATAGTGCTCAAATAATACAACAAACAGCTCTATACTGCCACTTTATGAGTAGTTTAAACCAATCTTTAACTAATGTCTTCCTCAAATTTTTATCAGGTGATAACCTAGAAAAGCATGTTTATGGACAGTATCTCTGTGCAATGACTAAGTGTTCCTCCATCATATCTCCTATCTCTGGACACAGAAATGCTTTTTGCTGTAGATTTGCTTGTGATGTCTTTTAAAGGCTTGTAACTGAAAGGATTGGTAGACAGCAGTGAATCCGGGAGACTTGTGAAAATGTTATGCAGCTGCAATTCTATGCAATTCTGTAAGTGTGGCTACTTGGCATATTCAACAGTGTGTAACATTAAATTAGCTTCTCAGAGGTTTTGTTGATCAGAACTGAGGAATATTTCTCAGTAGTTCAATATAATTTCTTGATGTATTTCTGTAAAGAGCTGTGAAATGTCATGGTGTGTGTATCTGTCGCCTGGCTAATTTGTGGTAACCAGCTTCAGGACTTCATTACAAGTTATGGAGGGAGAGCTTTTCTCGATTTAAGTTAGACAGGGAAGTCTTTATACTTTGTGTTTTCTCTGTGATGCATTTCTTTCACTTTCATGTGTTTAGCAGATACTAGGTAAATTGCTCTGTCAAGCTATAGTCATAAAAGTGTGTTTAAAAAAATGGTAAAGTCAGCTCTAGGGATAGGAAAATTAAAAAGATGTGGAAAGAATCCTGTGTCCAAACCCACCCAAACTCAGTAGTATGTATTAATGGTTCATTTCCACTTCTATGTTTTTTAAAGTGTGAAACTTCATAATAGACGAATACTATGTTCAAGCCTGCTGTACCGAATCAGAAAGAAATGATCTAAGTATCCTGCTGTGGTTAGTTACTAGCAGCAGATGCTCTAGGGAAGACACTAAGATCAGGGTGATCATGGTGATACTTCCTAGGATGCTTTCTGATAGCAATCCCAAAATCTATGGACTTTTCCAGCCCAGGAAGTATCTAACTGGAATGAAGCTGATTTGGGGGAGGTTTAGGTTAGGTACCAGGAAAAGGTTTTTCACCCAGAAGGCAGTTGAGCTCTGGGACAGGGAAGTGGTCACAGCACCAAGACTGCCTGAGTTCAAGAAGCATTTGGACAACATTCTCAGTCATGTAGTGTGACTGTTGGGATGTCTTGTGCTGGGCTAGGAGCTGGACTCGATGGTCCTGATGAGTCCCTTCCAACTCAGCATATTCCGTAAACCTATGATTCTGTAACCCAGACACTTTTCCGTTTAATATTGTTTGATCTGCTCACTTTACTCAGCATCTTCCACCCTGGTCAGCTTGTCTGATTATTTTAAAACTGTTTAAATTGTCATCTGCAGCCTTTGATAGCAAGGAGTTTCACAATTCAGTCAGATATGTTGTTATATTTTTATACATACACACAATGTAACATATATAAAGGTGAATATATAGATATTGTGTTTGCCTCTTCCATTGTGCTTATGTACGCAGAGTACCTTTTTTTCTAGTGGGACAGTTTTGTTTCTTAGATGCATTTTGTATTTCTTGTTAATTCTTCTGTACTTGCTAGTTCTTTTTGCATATGGGGAACAGAAAGCAGAGTTGTTCTGAGTACAGGACACAAGTGCACTGTAGACTTCTACAGTGATGCTTTTTAGTGCCCTTTTTTTCCCTAACAATTTCTTGTATTTACTTTGGCTTTTGGCTGTGACTGATAACCGAGCTGATGTTACAGGGAATACTTATGATAGCTCAGAGAGCTTGTTCCTTGAAGTTTCATGGTAGATTGGCACATCATTATGCTCATTAGAAGTTTTTTCTCGATTGCATCATTTGGCATTTAGCAACAGTATATTTCATAATATTTTATCGTTCTTCAATCTCATGAGTTCCTTCAGATTTCTGTGCTGGTTGTAAATAACTCCTTTGGTGTAGTAACTTTTGTCCATTTCCTCCTTCTTTTCTTTTTCGGATTGTTAATAAATAGAATTACTTGTGTCTGTGATGTCAAAATTGTGTGGAGCTCCTATGGCTGACTCTTGTTCCTTCTTTTGTTGCCAAGTTTTAAAAATCAATTCTTAATCCATGAGAGGACAGACACTACAGATGGCAGCTTAGTTTCTTCAGAAAGCTCAGCAGAACCCTATTGGAAACTTTTTTGAAATTTAAGAAGAAAAAAAGTTTTTCTGGTCCCCATGATCTGTGACCTCTGTCAAAAAATTACTTAGGGGTCATGACTTGTCTATGAGCAGTTGGATATTTTTTCTTTATTTCGACTGCCTGCTAACTCTAGCTCTATCTCAGAGTCATGAGACTTGATTACAGGTCAAATCTTAAAAGCTACATGCTTTGCAGTATTTGTTCGCACCTGGAGAATCTGATATTATTTTTGTTTATATTTCTATTTTTTATGAAGGGATAGGTAATAACCTGGTTGGCAGCTGAAATGTGCAGTACCAAAAGTACCAGTGTACCTCCAATTCTGTTAAGCCAGTGGAAGAGAGAGCCAAAGAAAGTGAATCTGCTTAATTTCTCTGGAATATTTTAACACTCTTCCAAGAAAAACTTATCCTTGTAAAGAACAAGTATGTAAAGTCCCTTCTTAAACATTTTTACTATCAATTCCTATTTTTAAAAACCTGCTGCTGCAGCTACCTGTTAAATAGCATCTGTGTATACTCAATAGCAAAAGTTTTGAAGTACAGGCTCAGCAGGTAAGAATTGGAGTTCTCCACAGCCACCTTATCAACATGTATCACTGGCCAGAGTCCCTAAAAGTAAACTTGCAACTAATTTACAAACTTAACTTGTAGAGACAAACCCAGTCAAAATCTTAAGCAAAATGGCTTTAAAAATAAATACAAACTAGAATTTATAGCTCTTTTGCATCAAATGTTTGTGAGTACTTTTATTCTTTACCTCAGTGAAGTTTGTTTCAAAATTTTCTGATCAGGCGTTAATTGTTTGGTTTTATAAATTTGCACTCCTTGTGTGTGGTTAAGTTGAACTTGTATTGAAAAATTATCAGATAAAGAATGAATGTGCAGGTACAGAAGGGAAAACTCATCAGTTTTTCAGGCCATGTGTACTAATACATTGGGGCTTTTACAATTCTAATAAGTGAAGGCAAGAAATTACAATTCTAGACTATTGGTTAATATATTCAGTATTTTTTGTAATAATGACTGAGAACGGCAATTCACACGTCAGCATTTTGTAACTGATTGCTTGTTGCTCTTTCCCAAACTGTGTATTTTTCTTGAAAATTCAAAATGCAACTTCATTAACTTTCGCTTGACGCCCCTAAAGAGAAAATTCTGGCTTTGTTCTTCCTGTGCTGAGTCAGGAACACAGTCAGGGGATCTGTTTTCTTTTTTTTTTTTTTCCCCTTCCCCCCCTCCCTTTGGTATCTTTTGTAAGTGAGCTGTAGACCACAACATATTCAAAAAAATGTGAGGTACATAAAGAGAAATTTCTGCTGAGTTACCTGATTTAAAAAAAAAAATGCTCTTCATGTTGATTTGACCATATGTAATCAGAGTCATTATGAGGCAAAATACTTGGTTCAGACTTGAAAGTATTTTAAGTGTTATACTGTAAAAAAGCTGGTAGAGTAAACCACAAAGTCTGTCCGAGCTGTTAATGCTACAGCAGTTTTCCTGGCACTCTCGCCTGTGTAGAGGAAAAACAGCAGCTGACAGTATCCTACACTGTCTCTAAGTTCAGAAATGCAAAATTATTTTAAAGTGTTTAAATTTTTCTTACTATCACTTCTTTCTTACTCTCTTGCTGTCTTTTTCAGTTAAAGCCAATAGGGCTAGTTAGTAGCCATCTGCTGATATTCCTGCTCATAGGGCTGACCTGGGTGTGGAAACTTCTGCCTTGAGAGAGAAAAGTATGGTTCCTGATAGCTTTACAGGGGAGCAGTGGAGCTCTGGAGGAGACGTATCTCTATTGTTTTCTGATTCTGTAAAGAATGTAGATTTTATTTCATACACATTGGGCAGCTTTTCCCTTAATGTTTTGGTTTTTTTCTTTTGAGGTATGTAGAAACTTTCAGGAGTGAGACATGCTTCCGACTGGTACTGTGTCTGCACCGTTCAAACTACTCTGATTATCACAGTTTTTATTTCAAAAGTCTTGTAAAGGCTTTGTTGCTTCATGGCATCTGGTAGGACACTGAGTTGTGAGGTATAAAGCTACAGTCTGGAGAATCAGATGATTTGGATTCTTTGTAGAGCAACCACAGAATTCCAGAGTGAAATGAAGATACTGTTTTTATAAGTTAGTGTTAGACTTAAAGTACAAACTGCTAGAACCGAGGGGAGTCATTGGCATAGGTGCTTCGCAGTTTCTGACCCGGGAAGTGGTGAAGTAGTAGTTTGTTTCACTGGGGTAGGAATAAGATGGCATTTTCAATCTAGTACTCTGTGGCTGTTGACTTGTCAATCAGTGTGTCATAGACCAGTACTTCATGCCAGTCCTCTACTGTCTGGCATCAGCTGTCAATGAGTTTGAAGATGGAATTGTGAGCACTGGGGAGTACATGGACTTCGATGAAGAGTTTTTATTCTTCTGAGCTCGATGTTTGCATTATTTCTTGATTAGCAGAAGCACTCAAGCTGGGATCACTGCTCGTCCAGAACCTATAGATGACCTGTGTAAGGCTTTCTTTCTCTGTGCAGATTTCTGTCTTAAACTTGTTTTGGTGCTTCTCTCCCCTTCCAACACAACTAAAAAGTCCTTTTTTTTTTTTTTTCCCCCCCTATTTTCTCCATGGATTATGGAAAAGCATTGGAGACTTAATACTGTTGTTGCTAAGGAATGAGTAATTAGGCTGATATTATGTTCATGTTTGCTGTTTAAAAGTACTTGAAAAGCACATAATAGCTTTGTTGCTCTGTAAAGGTCAAGTTATTTGAAAATGTTGGACAACTACATGAGTTAAAGCCTAATAAAAACATCTTAATTGAGAAGGTGGGGAGAGAGCAAATAAACATTGACTAGTTTATTATCTGATTTTGGAAGGTTATTTTAAACATGCATAAAGAGCTTTGAGAATTACTCAAGATTTGTTCTCTCTGATTTTCTTGTCTTAATTTGTTTTCCTAATTTCAAGGATGCTGTGGAAGGGAACTGAGGAGTTGTTACTAACCCCAGCTGAATCTCCCATACCTTAGGTCTGAAGTGTGTTCAGCTGTGTTGTTAAACTTCAGAATGAATAATTCTTATTTTTATTCAAGTCTTAGTAATATGGAAAAGAGGTTACCTCATGCATTGATTTATACTCTTTCTGTTCAAGAAAAGCATCTCAAAGAGCCTGTGAAATTAAGAACAATGTTCAAGGGGGCTTTTGGCTAGAGGCAAGGCATGTGGGGTGGTCACTCCCTCCACTTAGACATAAACAGAAAATTTACTACTTGCCATGTGTGGGAGTTTTTTGATAGTACTAACATGTGGCTGCTATACTTTCCTGGGTTATTATAATTCAATAGTTCTGTGACAACTCAACAGTTCATAAGGAGAGTTAAGGAATATGAAAGGTTTCTGAGATACTTAACAGGTAAAGTTTCTTGCCACAGTCTGTGACCATGCAGATTTCCATTTTATATCTAGTTTTCCATAAGTCATCGTGGTAATTCTTACTGGCTAAAGAAATATGTCTCTCTTTAAAATTCATGGTGCTGTAAATAAGAATGCATATCTCTTTGGTGTGATCACCTTTTATCCCCCTTTTCTGTGCTTCTTCCCTCCTGCCCTCAGCAACTGAACGTTTAGTGTTGTTCCTGAGATAATTTCAGAAGTATTTGTGTTAACTACTGGATACTGTTCCCCTAAGAGCAAAAGTGCTGTGTTTTTAACAATTAAAGATCTTTTAATTTTTGTAAAAAATCCAAATAGAAAAATTTCATGTGTAGTGCATCTTTGCTCTAATGGCATTTTTCTTAGTTGTGCTTTATGTGATACTGTTTCTAAAACTGCTTCTTTAGGGACAAATAACAGATAATCTTTTTTCTGTAGAGGAAGGTATTTATCTCATAGATAATAAAATCTCTGCAGATCTGTTTGCAGGAGGTGTAAGTGAATATTGTTTTTCCTTCATTTTGATAGCATAAATATAAAGGAATTAATAAGCAAACTGCTTACAGGGTTTTTGCAATGGGTAGTACAACTGTTGTAATTAGTGAATACATTGGATAGGCAGGCTAGGACTTCTAAAGATGCTGCAGTGGTCTTGTCTGTGCTGCACCATGGAAATGCAAATGAAGGGTGTTTATAATGTCAAACCTGAGCTGCCCTTGAATGGAAGTTTTAAAAAAAGAAATTATATGCTCCTTTCTGAACATATTGCATTAGTAGTGCTCTGTGCCAGATTGCACTTCAGTGACAGTATGACTCTTGTTCTTCTGGCATCCTTTCGGGTCAGACTAGTTTTAATACTAAATGTATGTGAACTACTAATACAGCTGGAGCAGCAGGTCAAAAATAAGTCCTGGAAAATTATCCAGAAGATCATGACTGCAAGCAAGATGTTGCAAACGGGTTGTATTCAAATACAGTCTTGCACCCTCAAGTCAGGTGATGTTTTTCCTCTCTGTGTAAGAATTTCTGGGTTGTTGATCTTTAAAGGCTCTGGAGCTCTTCAGACCTGAGCTGTTCTTTTTAATTGGATCTGAGAATATTGGCCATTATTATTAAGTATGCAATCTAATACAAACTAGCACAAGAAGCTTTCATTATAGAATGGCACGTTCTCACCTCTTTTCTTCCCTGAAGAAAGCAATGGACTGATAAAAACTCCTGGTAGTTGGAAGCCTGGAACAAATGCTCGTTTTTTCCTCTTGAATGAAGGCATCCTACGGAAATGTGAATAGGCTGAATGGCAGCAGGAGACCAATGAAAATGGGAGATGGTGAGAGAGCTACCTAGGAGACAGGCAGAGAGCTGAGCTGTGCCATGGGAAATGGAGGAGAATATCCTGACTGGCAGTGCAGAGAGGAAGGGCATCACTGATGTCATGACTTGAGCAGTGTGTGGTATTTTTTGCATTGTGAATTTTGGGATTGTTTTTAAGTTTTAAATTGGTCTGTAGGCAATGTCTCTTAAAATAAGTTTGTTTGCTCAGCTTCCCCATCAAAATCAATTTTACAAGTGTATAAGTATTGAGCATATAATCAACACACCTTGATTGATACTGGTACTGAGTCGTAGCACTGTACTAGTAGAGTTCACTGACTAAAATCTGGAATCTGTTTACCTGCTGTACCAACGTCTCTTAAAGGCACAGTCAGGCCATGCCACTTTAATTTTCTAGTTCAGTGATGTGTTCACTTTGACTGCAGGAGCTGATTTTCTTAAGTGAAAAAGCTTTTTTCCATTTTTTATCGTCAGGAAAGGAAAATGAGGATGCACCATACTACTGAAATATTATAGGATTTAGAGATATAAACTGCTGTTAACAGTGCTAATTTTGGATAACTAAATTGGTTTCAGGTTTTGTGAACACAGTTTTACGTTACAAACACATGCAACAATTTATGACTTTTGTACCTTATGCTAATTTAAAAATTCCATGCAGATTTCTTAAAGTCATTAAAAGTACCAGTGGTTAAGAAACAAACCCTCACAAATCAGAGTAAGTTATTACGTACTGAAAAAGAAACTGCTTAAGTGTGAGTAATGCAGTCTTTCATCTGAATTAGTTTAAATAAATAACCAACTTTTTTAGTTGTAGATCAACATTTATAGTAATTATCAATAGAAAAAATACACTTTATAGATGAAAATTTAAAATCGGTTTCAATTGACAGGAGGGCTAGTTTGCAGTTTGTCTTAAAATTGGAGATTTTAAGTCATAGTGAGTAAAGGACAGCAGAGGAATAACAAAATTCATAGGGATGTTTCAGTAGCACAGAGTCATGGCTCAGAGGTTTCCAACATGAGATGAGTTGAAGCTTAAAGCTGTTCTAGGTAGTGTTCCCAAATTTACTTGGGATAGCACCAATGAAGCATCTGTGTCTAGGGCTTTTAATCTGCAGAAGTAAAAGCACTGAAAAACTTGGCCTTGAAAAAACATCTAAGAAACAGAAGCGCGGGTCAAAGTTGAGCTGCCATCACTCACCTGGCCTCTCTCTGCCTTGCTCTGGGGAGTTTGAGTGGCTGAATGGTGTGTTAGCCTGTTACGTTATCATTAAAAATCTGTCTGCTGGGGTAATCTGCTGAATATGCTTTGTTAGTGATTACTTTTATAATTAAATATTATATTGCAAACAAATTACTGCATGTATATGCATTAACAAAGCTTTTAATCTCTTAAGTCACCTGTCTTTTACAAAATGCTTTGTTTCTCCAAAGCACCGTTCCAAGTGTCGGATATTGTTTCCGTGTTAGTATGTGAGTCTTCTACAGCAATACCAATCTGCTGGTCTTCAAACACAGAAAAAATGGGTATACTAGAAGGTGGAAAAAACAGGAGTTTTCCAGTGCTGGCAGGGCTTTATAGAATTGCAAGGAGGACAAATGTGTTTGAATATATGTCACCTTACTAAGGACTAAATAGAACATGGCATAATGGAAAAATTGAACTGTGGTATGCTGCTGATGTGTGGATACCCCAACTGCAGAACCAGAGGTTTTGCTAGAGAACTGCATGAACAGAACAAGGACACTCCATTCCCCAAATAGCCTGTTTAATAACCACCTGTGGTTGCTGCATGGTTGGCAAGCTGGTCTGTCTAGATCACATTTCTGACAGTGACTCTTATCAGGTGCTCTGAAGAAAAAGTACAAGAAATGGAATAGTACCATTTTTTCAAGTAATAAGAGATTTGGGAAATTCAGAATAGTTCAGGTGGAACTCTGCAACATCCCTTGACAACGACTTGTAATATATAATTTTCTATATACAAATCTGTACAGCATGCCTGTTGTGTTTCACTTGTTGCCTTGAGCATCTCCTGCTTGTGTCAGGAGAAAATAACGATGCTGGAATGTGTATACCAACATTAGATGGTCTGCGTATGACATAGGCTTTTAAAATATTTAAACTACTAATTGTGTAGCCCACTTCTAGTTCCTTATCCAAATGCTTTAGACATATGTCTATATATAGTGGTGCTGTAAGTAGAAAAATAAGATGAGGGCATGCAAAAAGAGAAAGTAAGGAATTCTAGAATTGAATGTGGGAAATTAATTTGGACAATTACAGAGCAGTATTGTGTCAGAATCTTACTTGACCTTTTTTATTTCTAAATGAAATTTAACATCTTGCTTCTGTTCATGATTTGTAAGAAATTATTTGAGGAAATAGTATCTTACTTGGCATCAGTGTGTCACTGATAATATGTAGCCCTTTACATGTCAGTGCTGTAACAATAAATCTATAAGGACCAATTCTTAGTTCGGTTTAAATGAGAGAAAACATCTTTTTGCGGTACATAGCTTCTTTTTATTTGCCACATAACTGTCTTGAAATAGTTTGTGTTCTCACTGGATTTGTAAAGAATAAGGTCCCTTTAGCAGGTGGCATTAGACTATTTTCGTTATTAGCTGCCTTGAGAGCATTAAGTAGAACCTTCTCTAGTGGTTTCTTTGATTTTTGCAGTGTTGCTGAATATGCTGCTTGAGCAGTTGCTACCTACCCCTAGGTGCTTGTTTCTACATTTTCACAGTACTGGTGCCAGCTTCTGCATGGCTGTGTGATGAACTAGGTGGAGGATTGATTTAGGTATAACGTGACCCAGCAAGGATAGTTACATTTTGGTCTCATTGGTTCAAGGAATGGTACAACTGCTCATGCTGGCAGAATTCAAAGTCTGAGGCCATGAGAGTGAGCTCCCTAAGCACCTACAGGGAGGCATAAAGTAGAGTCTAGAGGCTGCTGTTTTGACCTCTGAGCTAAATAACTTGGGGATAATCCTAGTCAGCATAACACTGTTTTGAGAAATACTGAGATGACTGCCCAATTCCTGGTCTTACTTTCCAAACATCTGGGACTTTGTCTTTGTCTTAACTTTTCTTAGATGTTTGTACTGTGATCAAAATGTAGCTGCAGACCACAGACAGAGTCGTAAATGTTCTTCCAGAAAGAAGACATGGGAGAAAATGGACTTTGCAGTTTCTGGGCAAGATTTTGCAATTAGTAGTACAGTTTACTTTAAATGTTTAGCACAGTCAGGAGAAGAAGTAGGAAGTGAACTTTCTGTTGGTCTCAAATTAAAATTAGCTTTGATGAATTCAAGAGCCTGGTTGCTTGCTACTGAAATGTCATTGTTCTCAGTCAGAAACAGCGCCATAAAACTTAGAAAAGCATGGCCCCTTTTCAGCACTCCTGCTGTCTCCTATGTCAGTGTTGGTAACCAGGTGATTGTCAAATATAACTGTATTTTGGTATGAGTGGCGAAAGGGACTGTTCTTGTGTAGGGCACAAAAAATGACAGGCAAGTATAGGGTAGCATGCCAAAGAAGATGGCTGTGGAATTTTTCCAGATGTTTTCTGAACTGTGTGGATGACTTGATTGAAACATCTAGTCCTGTGTCTATTACTAGACCATCGTCCATCACTTGGGATGTGCATGTGTGAATTTGCTGCCATGTGGGTTCTCTGTGGGGCCCTGAATGACTTTACTCACCGTGTCTCCTCTGCTGTGTGCCTAAACCAGTACAACTGGGCTTTTCTCTGCAGCCTGTCTATGAAAGGTTTTAATGTAAACCTTCCAGTGGTCACTGCAATGCAATGAAGTGATAGCCTATTTTACTTTCGGAGTCTGAAGAAGAGGGATTTTGTTTTCCTCACTAGTGGAGGAGGTAGTCCAAATGGGCCTCAGGGCTGCTGTGCCCCTGTGCTGGCCTGAAGGAGATTGCTGTGCTAACAGAGCTCCTGATGCTCCCCTGATTCAAGGAGGGGGAAACCCAAGCTGCTGCTTGTAGTCTGCTTGTCTTTCTTCCTCCAGCTTGTATGTGGGATCAACACAGAGGTGAAATGTAGAAAGGGAAATGATCCTTCAGCAGAGTGGGATCAGGGGTCTTGTAGGGGGGCCCACCCGCTCAGTAGTATTAGGCAGGCAAGCATCTACACCATGTTTTTGAGGCTTCTTGTGGCTGACGAGTTTCAAGAGATACAAGGCCATGAAAAAATGTATGAGTTTGTTTGCGTAAGTTTAATGAGCCCTTACTAAAGGTTCAGTGCATAGACTCCGACCTGTTTCACTTCAAGTGTCAGGTATGTTTGACCTTTAAGTGAAACATTAGCTAACACATGTCTGGGTTTTTTCCTTCAAGAGGCCCTAAGTCTCCAAATATTTTCTGGTATGTGAGTCCTTATTGAGGTTTTTCATGACTAGATTTTGAGAACTTTTGTCTGTGACACTTTTATTATCTTAAAGCAAGTTGCAAGGCTGGATTCAATCTGTTGTGTGAGGAGGAGAATGTGTCTGTATTCCCTGGAGCTAACTGCCTTTCTGGAGGAGAACTTAAAGTTTAAGGGACATGTTTACTAAAATGAAGTGCTAGCAAGTGGAGATATTCCGGTGTCTACTGTGGAGCAATCCAGAGGAGTGTATGAAGTCTCAAATTGGTGTACTTGGGGAAGAAGAATACATAACAAACTAGGGTTTTTTTCCCTGCCTCTTTTTTTTCTATGACCTCTTTTAAAGTTAAATAGGGAAGATAAACTGCTCAAAGTTAAACTTCCTCACTTCAAGTGCAAAAGGGAAAGGCAACAAACATCTACATCCTAAATAGACTGAAATCACTAGCTATATTAGAAGTAAAATTGTGTTTAGGTGACTTGCCCTCAAATAGTAAGATCACTTTTTCATGATTGCAAAATTTGTAGGATTACATCAAGAGAAACAATTGGTTGGTGAAGCAGATTAGGCACAGTTGTCATCTGCTAAGTAAGCACTTAAAAACTAATAAAAATTTATCATTTTTTTCATTTTGCCTGTGTTTGGAAAAGAACTTACCAGTTGGTATAGTAAACGCACACAAGCATATTCTGCTATAAAGCACACAGTTGCATATTCTGTAGTTTGGTTATTAGCTATTACAAAATCACTACATCTAAAACATGCTGGACATTGTCCACCTTTGCTCCATCCCTCTCTGAGTGTTTTGGCATAGTCTCCTGTAAATAGGATGTGAAGCTGTTGGAGCCATGTTTGACTGCAGTTGTTGGAGTTTTGACAAGTGTACGGACAAGTTTTAGCTGTTTGTATAGCATGTGTACATGTGTGCAAGCTCCTTCCTTTTCTTCTCTTGAGATGCTATTAATTTAATCTCTTTGAACTTGATCCCAAAGATCAAATGCTCTGGATTAAACACAGCATGTATTACTGCCTTTTGTTTTTTGCTCTTGCTGCATTACTATTCCTGTGACGTTAATCTGGAATTGTTTGGAATAGCCTTGAAGCTGAGTAGTTACTCTGTCTTGGTAGTGCATGCACTATATGCGGAATGCTGTAATGATGCCTTACTATGCATGTTATTCTGGTTTTGGAAAAAAAAAAGCACTGTTCTGATGCAGATTTCACAGACCTTGGTATATAAATGCTTCTGAAATGGAGACACACTTCAGTGGATAATCTCTACATGGGATGCTTGAATGGTCTGTGACCAAATAAATAAGTATTTCCTCTTCATTTCGAGAAACATGGCATACAGCTGCTCCTTACTCCTTGTTGTAAAATAACGGGCCATTTGCTGACTGAAGCAAGCCATTGACATTATTGCTAACAGCTGCCGAACTCTTGGTGTTAACTTAAACAGCTCATAAATGTTAATCATGTTGCAGTTTTGTTAGAGCTTGTCTGCATATCCTGGAGGCACTAGCTAATACGGCATGCTTTTTTCCCTACATGAAGTGATGACATTTCATAGTGGAGATTCCAAATAGTAACTTCCTCAGTTCAGTAGTCTTACTGTGGTGGTGGAAGTTTCTTCAAAACTGTGCTTTTAAGTAGTTTCGGTAGTACTAGTATATCTTAGGTGTTTTGGTAGCCTCAGAGCTGCTGAGCTTGTGGTGGAATGAGTATGCAATAGAAGGGAGTATGCTGGCTGCTTACCTGATCTGTTTGAAGATCTGTGACAGAGTTAAATCCAGATCTAAACTGAGGAAAGTCTGTGGAGTTCACCTGTGCTTTGGTTTAAAGTTGTTTTCATAGTGTAATGGGTTTGCAGCTATAGAAGTGTGAAAAATTTTTAGGGAATGTTTGCAGGCTGCTGTGAAAATGTATTATCTGGTTAATAAGAACTTGAATAATGTTCTGTGGCCTTTTAACAGTCCCTCTGACTCTTCAGCCAAAGGGGATGTGTACTTAAAAGTAAGACAAAGCTCTCAAACTAATCCTTTCCTTCCTTCAGATCAGATTCTGCTAGTGCTCTCTCTAGAAAACACTGGTAAAGTTCCGGAACTGTTAAAATGATTGTGAATATAGCACAAATGAAAGGATAGATAATGAAGTAAAAATTACTGTATTTTTGTGGAAGTTTGACTTTTTCATTTTAATCATTGTGAAGGTTGGAAAGAGCACAATGTTGTTGCTAGTGCATGCCATGTAGAGAAACTATGCTTACAGCATCTAAAAGCCATTCTGTCATCCTTACTTTTATGTGGTCATCCACTGGAACTTTTTCTCTCTAAGGCAATAGTGTATATATGTACCAGAACTGTACTTTGTGCTAAGAGGATATACTCCCTATCAAACATGTGGAAATTTCAATTAGTCTGGCCTTCTGGTATCAGCCTGTGATTACAGGTTAATCTACTGACAATTCAACCATTCCTGTACAAAACTGTATTTGAATGGTGCTTTGGTGGTGTGGATATGTATTGTTTGTCTTCAGGGTTCTCTCCTGGCTGCTTGCAGAGGAATTTCTGTTCCCGAAGAGGTGTACAGGACAGGGAAAAGTGTTGTAGACTGGTGCTGAATGGATCCTACCCCGCAAGGTGGGAGGTCCCAACTTGAGCTGAAAATCTTGGGCTTTATGAGATAGGCTTCGTGCAAGGAAGTATGGTTTTGGTTGAGGAAGATTAAAACAGGACTGGTTGTTTTTTTCTCTTTTTTGGGAGTGGTTAAAGTACCAGAGCTACATAAGGCTAACATCACGCCATACTGAAATCTGTAAGCAAGGGTTTGATCTCAAAATATTCAGTCATCTTATTTCCAGTTACAGAAATAAATGTCACTCTTGGTCAAGTAAGTAGATGTGGGAATTGGTTTCTGGACTTGCTCCTGAAAGCCTGGAGAAAGATTATATAGTATACATCTATGGCTTTTGGTTGGAAATGAAACAGAAAACCCTCTGGGAAAGTAGAGGGGGATTTCAGATCCAGATGTGTGTATGTAAGTTACAATTATAATGATGTTACTGATGTTTTGGGAAAAATATGATTGTAAAAATAATTCCAAATTTTTTAAAAACTTTAGAGCTCACTTATTTCTGCAGAAGTGATGATTACAGCTAGTATGACCATCCAGCTATCAATTCTGGTCACATCTTTTTTGGTGTTTTTCAGTGGGCTTTTAGTTTGTTTCTTTTTTCCTTTTATTTTTCTTCCCGTGTTCCACCTAAAAATTCTACTGTTGTCCTTTAATTCTGTCCCATCTACATGCATGTCTCATGCAGCAGATAGAGACAGCTTGCTGAGATTAGATACTTTCACATATCCAGAGTGGTACTTATATGAAAAAAGAAAGAAGAAACTGCCCAAATTGATTATCTCAGTGGTGACTCCAAGTGCCTTGATTTGAGTCTGAAATTAACTTTCCTGTGCTGCATTCTTAAACTGACAGACTAGAAACAAATGACTGAGTTCAGGAAATCAGTGAGGAAAATGGCAACTTGAATTTTAGTCCTCTTCAAAATTCTGATCCAAAAATACCTTGTGGCTGCATTCTAAGTTACAGCTGAAGTTTTCTCAACCACATGTATGTATTTGGACTTTGGTGTGAATTGGGTGCTGATGAAAAGCCTAATTGACTTGATGAAAGTTGTTTGACACCTGTGGAGAGCTGTGTACCTGACAAATCTTGGCTAATGCTGTAGTCCTAAGGCTAATCTCAGAGATCAGTGTCTGGACAAAAAAAATTAGATGCACAAAAGAAACAAATTCTCCTGAATAAGAAGCTTTCCTTGTTTTTATTTAATTCTTTAACCTACTCAAAAGTCTGAGTGGATGACCTAAATGTTACTTCAGATTTGATTGTTACAAGTCTCTGAGCAATGGAATAAATTGATCATAAACATTGTCTTGCATTCAAGGGTTTGACTTTGGATTTATAAAAGACTTCAAGAAAGCAATAGTTAAAGGAGCTGGTGCAACAGAAGCAATATATGGCATATGCTCTTAAGCATTTCTTTGCAGCTGTACATTTTGAAACCTAAATGGGCTAGTGAACTACCAAAGTGCTTGTCAGTCTGGGTGGGGAGGTGCATCACCAGTACCATCTTGCATACTATTTTTGTGACTCATAAGTAGGAAAAAACACTCAAGTTTGTTAGGGCGTAATTTGTGTGTTAGTAGATAAGTTATGGAGAGAAGGAAAGTGGTGAATAACTGAAATACTAAAAGATACAAAAGAAAAGTTGTCAACTGTATTAATAATACCTTTTTTCTTTTTTTTTCCCCCCCTCTTGCAGATCTTCAAGTGCTGACCTTCTTGGTCTATTAAGTTATTATAAACTTTTGCTGCTCTGCGAACACATAAAGATGTCTCGCAGCCCTGATGCTAAGGAAGACCCTGTGGAATGCCCTCTTTGCATGGAGCCTCTGGAAATTGATGACATCAATTTCTTCCCTTGCACCTGTGGCTACCAAATTTGTCGTTTCTGTTGGCATCGTATCCGCACTGATGAGAATGGACTTTGTCCTGCTTGCAGAAAGGTAAATTCCTGGAACAGCGGCTTGTGTTGCATATATCGCAAGGCTCTTGCATTGTGTTGGTACCAAAGACATCCTTTTCCTTAAGGGAAACATTCATCTAGTGATAGCCTAGATCAAGGGTGAGGTGTTGGATATTTCATATTCTGTCTGCATGTGTTGAAGCTGTTATGAAGTGGCTGGTCTTGTCTTATTAAGTTCAGAACTTGATCAATAGGGGAAGCTGTGGATCAGAACCAAGGTGTGCTGATACTGAGAGGACTGCCAAAAATTAAAAAAAAAAAAATCCCTTGAGTTAAGGTGCTCACGTATTAACAAAGTCTAGAACCGTGAGGATTCCAGAGTTTGCTGAGGACCAAGGTTTAGCTAATCTGACAGAGGTAGCTGGCTGAGGTGAGCTTATAAAGCACCTGCTTGTTTTGCTTGTGGCACTGAAGCTTTTAATCTGTATTTTAGTGGATACTAAACATGTAAAGCCTTTGGAAAAGTGTCCAGTGGTGTTAAACTTAAAAGCATTTAAAATGATACACTAAGTCTGTGTGTCTAGCATTCTGATCTTGTTGCCAAATCCTTGAAGGTAGTACTTAGTGTTTCTCCGGGTCTTGATATGTGGCTGATATTTTGTTTGGCCACTACTGTAAATCTCAGCATCACTAAGTTGCCTGTTACTTCCTTGGAATTATTTTATTCCTCCTTTTAGTGTTTTCCTTAACCTTCTAATTTTCTTATCTTCAGTGTTTAATAAAATTCCTTCTCAATAACTTCTTGTCTTTAATGACTTCCCTTGATAGTAACTTTTTTGCCTGGTCTTCATCTTCTTCTAATTGCAGCTACTTATGTCTCCTCTTTATCCTGCTATTTAATCATGATCCTATCCTCATTTTATGCTTCTCTCTTCCATTTAATGTTACAACTTGCTTTTTAGACCCCAAAAATTAGTAATCTTACTTGGTCTCACTATCTTTGTTCACTGACACAGTATTCTTTAAGCAGTTACAGTCATATTATTGCTTGCTTGGGCTTTGGCTACACTAGAGCTATTGCTGCTAACCTGTGTTTGGATGCATCTGCAAGCCTGAAGGCTATGTCACAGCAACATATGTTTGTTAAAAAGCTCTGCAAATTTGCTGGGATATTTGAGCTGTGTGTTCTACAAGGAAGATCTACATGTCATCAGCCAAATAATTCTCCGTGTGATACCTGCTGTAGATTACACATGCTGTATAGTAATTTCCATAGTACAAGCAAATCTCTTCTCTTTTGCTGCACATGAGATTTCTGGAATTTCCTGGTTTCTGTAAGTCACATCGTTCACCTGGATTAATTGTGCTGATTTTTACCTGTTTTTTATTGGATGTTTGTGAAATGTGTTTGAAAAATCACAGAAGCTGCATGATTCACTGCTTCTGGATGTTTGAATTCTTTGAAATATGGATACTGCCACAGCTGAACTTTTAAATGTGGAATACTCTGACCTATGGTTGGATATGCAAATATTTTGCCAAATTGGATACAGTTTGCTTGGAAAAGCTGTTTGATGAGGAAAACTAAAATGAGTGCTACAGTTGGAATAAAACATACCAGGAATAAAAGGAGACATCTTTCATAATGAACAACGATTATGTTCTTGATACTTTATCCATGGACTGCAAGATATTCTTGAACAGAGTTGCAGCTGTATCACTGGATTGTAAGAGGCTGGCATGAAGAAGGCTGAGGGAGGACTCTTCTTTCACGGCATAGACAAAGACATTGTGATGCAGATGCCACCAGGATCTTGGAAAGAAATAATTTAGAGTTACAGAGTTGCAGCATTCAATTAAGTCTGAAGAAGCCACCTTTTGAAGTGTGCTGGACAAAAGGAACCAGGTATGTGTATTTGTGTTCAATGTGCCTAAGTAGTTCCTGTCTATCTCTGTGTAGTAAGGCTTCTGGGGCAAGATACGAGCAGTTTTCTGTTCATATCTGCTATGGTGTATATTGGTTCTGGCCAGTTAAAATACTGAAGCACAGAACATGGTAAAGCAACACAATTTTAGCAGGAAAGTTTATAGTAGGTACAATAGTTTCAACAGGTATGTCATATTTTTATAATGTGTACACCAGTGCAGTGTACTTACTACAAAACAGACTGTAAATAAGCATATATTAAAACCAGGCTGAGTATGTTATTTACAATTACGTAATATAGATCTCCTGTTTGTGCCCATTTTATTGAATGCAGTACAACTTCTTCAGTGATTTGAGTGCTAGTCTATGGAGAGGAGCAGTGAACAAGTTCCCTGTCCAGAGATTTTGGTTGAAGATTCTGGGGGAGGTTTTGGCAAATTCTGTGATAATAGTTTGACTGTTTGCCATAATGGCACCTATGCCATTGGTTTGATAGATCTTAACTCTACATTGCATATATACCATTATTTTCCTAAGCTGCCTTAATGTGCTTCTAACTGAAAAGATGTTAGCTTATGTGTTTTTCTGCCAAGGGGAAAGTACATCTACATACCTGAACTGTTATATAGCTTACCATCTGCATGTGCAGAATGTGTTCTGGTGGTTGCAGTCAATTGATCTAGTCTGTCTTAAGTTTCCTCGTGTGACTAACAGTAGTACAGAAATATTTGCTTTGTTTTGATTTACTGAAGTAAGGTGCTGGTATGAATTAAATTTGAGTGCTGATTGGAAACAGGTACTTCTTAGTCTTAACATGTTAAAAGCTTTCTAAACTTTCTCTGAATCTTCTGAAATAGACTGGGGAATTGTTTCTCTTTTTTTCATTAACTATGAAAAATATGTACTTGAAAAAAAGAGCTGTCCTGCTTTGAATTTTTGATACCTTTCAGACTTGTAGGTGTAGTCAATTGTAAGATGCTAAGCAAGCCTCTCTATTTTTTCCAGTCAATTGATTTCTTAACTGTGAGTAAAATAGCTGCTAACTAGTCAAATTAGAATGAAAATATGCCGTCTTCAAAACAGATTTCTGTAGCCAAAAGCTGGTTTACATGTCACCAGACTTTCTGTTTCTGGTTATAAAGCCAATTATTTGTATCTTTGTAGCGATATTTCTTTTTCTTTAAAATTTAGTAGCCTAGGTACTGTTTGTCATGTGAATAACACATACCATTTCAATCGCTTTGTTAGAGCATAGCACTCTCAGACCGTAGTGTCACTTGTTGCAGTTTTTAAATCCAGCAATAAAAAAGCCCAGGTCCTTCATGTTTCATAGTTGTCTTGCTCTTCCACCAAACACTATAACTTGATACATAGTTGTTCCTGCAGTGCAGCTTTACCTTTCTCTCCAGTTCTTTGACTTACCAAGCTTTATATCTCCTGGCACCTTGTGTTAGAGATGGAGAGAAATAATAAAGTGCTACCTTATGACCAAAAAATTAACATGCTTTATGTATGTTTTTGTCCATGTTTCTCCTACTACTTCCGTGTGAAAGGAACACTTTGTCTTAATGCACAATCTTCAAGTGTAATTTCTTTCCTCTGGTGCTTTTAATCCCACAACTGAGTAGTGCAACAATCAGTATTTTGAAATACATAGGAAATTGCTTTTAAAAAAATTCTTTATATAAGTAGTATGGTGTATACTATGCAAAACACTTATTGACTTTCTCTGTATTTCTCATTTCAGGACCTACTTTGTAGGAAGGCAACAAGTGGGAAATGTTGGTACATCCATTGTGTGGAAGGAATGCGACCCATCTGGCAATGACAAAAACAGAGAGCCCCATAAGTCCCAGCTCAGCTTTCAACAATTGGGAAATGGGGAGAAAAGTGTGAAAGAAAACAAAACTTAAATGATATGACAAACTTAGTCAGGAAGACTGAGAATTTGTCAAGGGCCATCCCTAATTAAACAAATGAGACTTCAGAAGAGACACTCATAATTTTGCTCAAGTTCTTGTTGGACTACCGGCAACTTGCAGTTAGCATAAACAAAATTTGGTCATTTTCTGTGATGGCACACTCAATGGTTTTTGCTGGAGAGAATTTGCGTAGCTTAAGTGGAGGGTGTCTGCTGAACTTAGTCACTGAATCAGTAATGTTGACATCTCTTAATGTCTTGGATCTGAAAATACCTAAAGGCTGATAACACTTGATGTAGCCACTTTGGATCTCAAATCCTCTACCCGCTAAGACATCAGTGGTAGTAGGTCAAACAAGCATCTTTTTGGGGAAAAAAAAAAAAAAAGCTGTGGTAGCATTGCCGCTTTAGTTCTTGCAAGATCTGAGAGCTCTTGATACCTGTAAGGTTTTTTTGTAAGGTTAGAGCAAACAACAGAAGAAATGGTACTGTGAGATGCACCAACATCAATTCACCTTGCTTAGCTTTTACAGCCATGTTCTAGCAGTCTGCGCTACGTGCATCTGTTTGTAGTTGAACCATCATCTGAGTTCATGAACTTCAAAACTGTGGGAAGCAATCACTCTGAAGATGAAATAATTTATTTCCTGTTTTTAGACTGACTTTGTCCTTATTTGAAAGGAAAATGATTTCTAATAATTTTGTAGAATTAGCTTCTGAAGTTTGTGCTGTGCTTCCTTGCCTTCTCCCCTCTTTAAATGTACGCTATCTCTTAATCTGTTACCATGCTACACATGATATATACATAGGAAATTTGTCTATCATTTATGACTCCGTTTCTGATTTATTCTTTGAATTCTAGAGGTGCGCACAGATTGATTTACAGGTCCTGCAAGTCAGCATGTCCAACTAATCATACTCCTTAGAAACATTAAACATGTCAGTGATAAACATACATATGAAACATTCATATAATACAGCTTTTGATGATTCTGTTGCTCAAACAAGTGCTGTTATCCATGTGGCAAACCAGCTACTGCTGGTTCTTAATGACTGAAATCCTTATTCAGGCGGCCTCATATTTTCTTCTGAGATAGACACATTTCTCTTCCCTGATTGTGAAGCTACTGCTTAGTTCTAGTGTTCCTGCTAGGAATTCTTATGCTGTCCTGTACAAATACAAACTGCTGGTTTTAATATGGACGTATAACATTCTGTTCAGGATTGTGCTTCAGCTACCCAGGATGTTTCCTGATTCATGTTCAGGACCTCCAGTATCAAATAGCTGTGCAGAGAAGTAGCATGCTGTGTGACTTGCTTCTCACTTGAGATTGTGCTCTGAATGTGACTTGGCAAGAAAGAAGCCAAGGAACTGTGGCACAGTTTGCTGTAGTTTTCTTGGACCTTCAGGAGCCTTACTGAACCTACTGAAAACCAGGAACGCATTTCTTGCACAGTACCGGAGAGCAGCACACTTGGAAGCCTTGCCTTGTGTAGTATGGGATGTGGAGAAGGAATTAATTGGTGAAAGAATGGATTGTGGATATGATACCACATCACTTGATGTAGGATAGGCCATATTTTTGGAACTGTATCTTGTACTAGTGCACTTGACTGACAACTGAGTTAACAGTGTACTTTTTTCTACGTGATTGACTAACACAGACTTTGAGAAGCTCATTAAATAAATCGAATGCCTTGCAGAATTGTTCTGCATCTTTGAAGTCCTCATGTGTACCTGTGTTAAAACAAGATAATTTGCTATAGCAAGTCTCAAAGGACCTGATTGGTGTCAAATTGGTCACTGATGTTCATCAAGTACATTCTGAAATACGTGTAAAGTATTAGTGTTACTGGGGAACAATGTTATCTTTTTGAGAAACGGTATGGCTTTGACTGTTCTTCAAGGACAACTTGAGTGCTGATTGTGTTTGCATATTAAGGACACCTTTTGGCTACAGCTGAAGTATCTTAAAAGTTTAAGTTCCTTTGAGATACTAAAAACATGTTGCAGAGGACTTGGTGTTTAACTGTGAGATGCCATCTGCTGAAGTCAACTGCAACTTATTTTTAGAAGACGTCTTAAATACAACATAATCATGCTGAACTTTAAGCTGAAAAATGGACCTTGATTTGTTTGGGGATGTACTCAGAAAACTATCAGGTCTGAGCATTTGGTGGCTCTTTGAATAACATCATGCAACTATGAGGAATATATGCTTTTAACCTAAACCTTATTTTCATCTGCTACTGCAGATTTTTCTCGGGTTATTTAGTATGACAATTAGTTTTATACTCTGTCATTAACAGAGGACAATCAGGAAGAAGTTAAATTCCTTTTTATTGGACTTACATACTGAAACCTTTGGTTATGGTAATGCAAGCAAAGACCTTAGCTCCACATACTGGTGAGCTTGAGTTTAACTTTGCTATCTTAAGTCTTTGCCTTAATGCACGTCTCATGTACTCTTGTTTTTTTACTTTATCTCAATGTTTAGAAAAACCTGTTTTTGTTTCAGATACATTTTTATGCACTTGCTTTTGTGCTTAACATTGCTTTTTACATATAGTGTGAAACCTAACTTTTCAGTCTGAAAAAAATGGGACAAGTAAGGAGTATGGGACTGCTTTGAGGACTAACTGGGGGCAGAGGACAGTGCACTGTAGTCTGCAAGACCAGACTAAAATAGTGCCTTTATAGCAGCATTCTGCATGAGTAGAGCAGTCTTTCTAGGGAACTCTGAGGACACTTGTATTTTTGTTAGATACTTTTGAGATTAAAATCTACAGTGTTACATTTGTGTTTGAAGAGTTATCATCTGCAGATAATTTTGAGGTTAAAAATGCACCTTTGTCCAGAGCAGAGAAATACCACACTTCAAATTGGTACACAGACATGGCAAGAATACTGTTAAGTCAGTACACAGTAAACTGTGTTAAAATCAAAATCTGTCTCTTCACTAGAAGTTAACCATTTAAAGATTGAGCAGTGTAATGGTGATACTGTCTTGAACTTGGCTGACTACTGATACTACATTTTTATTTTATTATCTTGTATTATTTAATACCATTAAGGATCCAGATCTGCATCATGACTAAATACCAAGTGAATATGCGGTGCATGCTTTCACTCTGCTTAGTATGCTCTGCTACTGAAGTTTTAACAGGATGTGTTGGCTGTCCTGGTGCAGCTGCTTGTAGTGTTACCAAATTGACTAGGCAAGGGGCTAGAATGTGGATATTGCCCAAATCAATATTATGTCTATGAATAGGAGAATTCTGTGAAAATATGCACGATATTCACCTTTCCCAAAGGACTGAATTCTCCTCTATAATGTGGGTGGCCATAAAAATCAGAAGTCTAGCAGAATTAAGACATTTTTGCATTAAAACAGCAGGACTAATGATTTTCAAATGTGTCATTACTCATATGGGTTGAGTTTAATGCTATTTGTTATGTTTAGCCTTACCCAGAAGACCCAGCAGTGTACAAACCACTCTCCCAGGAAGAGCTGCAGAGGATAAAAAATGAAAAGAAACAGAAACAAAATGAGAGGAAACAGAAGATATCAGAGAATCGCAAACATTTGGCCAGTGTGCGGGTTGTACAGAAGAATCTTGTCTTCGTGGTAGGGCTATCTCAGCGCCTAGCAGATCCAGAGGTGAGTGGGTTCACACTTGCAGATCTTGCTCTTAACTTATGGCCAAACATTGGAATACCTTGTCTGTCTCCCTGAAGGGTATAAAATGAAGCAGCGTTGAAAAAGTTCACTGCTCATGAGAGCCCCTCTTCCTAAGGGAACTTACTCTGATTCCTCCTCCAAAATAATCTCAACAAGTGTTTGTCTCTCTTTTTGGGAGCATAGGTGCTGTATGATTTTCTTTTATTATTTTTTAGAGGAGTTGTTGTTTTTATTTAATAATGGGAGTTTGTTTTCAAGCTAAAAATAAGCTTAAGGAATTTTTAGGTACTCATTTTCCTAGGTTGGATCTGCAGCCACTTATATAGCTGTCATGCATCGCTAATTCTAAAATGGGAGCTTGCTTGAATTACAAAGAACTGATATAAAGTGTAGCACAAACCTGTAGGGAGAGAGAAAAACAACCAACATTTGAAGTATAACTAGGAAGAAACATAAAGGTAATGTCCTTAAGAAGTGGAGAGGAAAAAAATTAGTAAGAGGAAGACCCAGGAAAGAGTTGGCTTGCTGTTCCGCATCATCAAAAATTTGAAAAAACTTGATTGCGTTTAAAATCTTTTATTTACTTCTGTCATCAGTCAGCTGCAGGTGGCCAGTGGAATATGTACTAATGAGTAAAAGTATCTTGAATTAGAATATGGAGGAAATGTACTACAAGATGAGATAGATATCTTCAAAATTACTGTGCCAGGTTAAATTCACCTTATTGGACTAAATTGTCCAGAGAAAACTCAAACAGAAGTGGCTGTTTCTGAGGACTCAGAGAGTGGTCTGTATTTTGGTAGACTAGTAAAGAACAAATGTAAAAAGCTGCTTTCAGTGAAGGGGGAAAGAAAAGGAGGATAAGAATGGAAGAGAAAAATCAAAGTTAAAATTATCTGGGGTATAACATTTCAGTATATACTAAAATATAGCAGCAAGTATTTGCAAGCAACTGTCATCAGTGGCTTGGTGGTATTTATTATCAAAAAATGCATTTGGTCTCTTTGACCAGTTAAAGGATTTGTGAGTAAGAGAAATAGTGGTAAACAGTTAATTTTTTTAAACCTCAGATTATTCCACACAGAATACTTGGAATAACTAGAAGTGGGTTTATTGAGGGGTGGGGAATGTGTTGTACCGGGTGTGTCAGTAGCATTATTCTCAATGACATACCAAAAAATAATGTATGCTTACTGAATATTGCATATAGCACCAAGATAACTTGATTTTCAAGAAACCTAGCCTGAGAAAGGTGGGCTAAAAAAGAATGCAATATATTCAATGCAATATATTCAATATATTTCTATTTAAACAGGCAAAAAACTCCTTAATTAGTGGAGATTATTTGGAAAGGGAGGTTAGCTACTATGTGCTTTTTCTGGAAATAGATCCGTGGATCCTCTTCTGTTGACATGGTCTTAGAAAAATTGTGAAGGCTATGCTGTCACATTTTATCAGGAGTATAATCTGCAATATCCTTGAGTAAAGTGGAAGTTTCTTCACGATTGTCAGTCTTTTCTGGAATGATGGCTAGAGGGTGGATGTAGGATGTTTCAAGAGGGTGTAGATCAAGTGAAGAGTGGTCAGAAGTGAACAGGAAATGACTGATTGTCTATACAATGTGCCCTGTAGTTCTACACGATGTTCTGAATGTGCTGCTCTTAGTTCTTGAAGACATTGATGCTCCCTTGAGAAGGGAGAGAAGGGAGTTAGGTAAAAACGTTCTTGGATCAGTACAGTTTTAACTGGTCTATCCAGTGTTAATATGAAGATGGAGCTCCGGAAACAAATCCTGATTTATAGCCTCTCAGGTTATTGTTTAGAACTAGAAATAACCCTAGCTTATCTAGCTTCTGTCTGGGTAGCCAGTACTTTTGCACCTTCTTCCATGACTGGAGCGGAGAAAGAAAGGCTTTTGGTATAAATGTGTCAAATATATTGCCAATTTCATTGGCACACAGGTGAGTATTATTCAGCAGAGTTACTTAATATGCTGGTGATGTTCCTGCTTTGCACCGGATCCCTAAATGTGTTATTACTAACTGATTCAGGGAAGGGCAAGACAGGAGTATTTTTTCTTCCTTTAGGGATGTGATGTTCACTCATTCATTTTGGCATGATGTTGATGCTGAAATGTTTTTTTTTCTTGCCCCTGCGAATTTTCCTATATTGTTTTCCTCTACTTGGTCTGGTCATTGGAAAATTTGAGACTATCTTGAGCTAATTTGTTTTCTCTCTCTCTTTGGAGTGTGTCAAGTAAGTCTGGATTCAGCATTTTGTACCTAGTAATGAATATAGCTGAATGCAAGTTTGACATGGTTAATTATTTTGAAACTGGAATGAATGGTATTTTTATTATAAAATAGATATATACAGGACTGTTTCATGCTGTATGGGATGTTCTTACCAGGATAGAGTTAGGGTAATTGGAATACCAAAAGAATTTTTTAAATACAACATAAAATGCGGAATATTCGTCATTAAAGTTCTGCAGTGGCAGCGTTCTCTGTATTGCAAGTAACCATGTTTGGGGAGGGAAAAGAAATCTACATCTACATGCTCTCCTCCTCTTCATAGGAGAGGTCTGGCTTTTTATTAGTTAAGGCTTTAGTTGCACAGTTTCACAGAAGAATAGGTACACCTCTATGAATTGTAAGTATACCACTTTAACTTTCTTTTCTCGTAGGTTTTGAAACGACCAGAATATTTTGGGAAGTTTGGTAAAATACATAAAGTTGTCATTAATAACAGCACATCATATGCAGGCTCACAGGTAAGTCAGAGACCCTTGTAATTCCCCCCCCTCACGCCCCCCC